>SJYO01004576.1:31940362-32205799 GCA_006410555.1 Capra ibex
TCAACAACAGGAATACTTTAAAAGATACCCTCTGGGGGAGGGTGTCACTCCGTCCACAATCGTCTAAACGGTGTTCATTCCCCCACCCTAAAGTGTCGTCTACCTTGTTAATCCATTCCATTATTTAGTCCATTGATTCAAACATATTTTTTCTTATAGTAAGGGGGAACTCCTTGTCTAAGTACTTAAACACGAGTCACTAGTCCACACCGAGTTACTGACCTTTGTGTTAAGGAACCGGACTGTAGCCTTTCCAGGAATATGACAACAAAATCGGTGTTAAGACTTTCTCTACCCTTATGGTCTGGTGGATTGGACGGAGAACTCTTTAGACCTACTTCCAGTCCTTCGTTGTCAATCTCGTCCTGTACCTTGTTGTCTGACCAAGGTTTTTCCTTTTCCTCATACAGTTCCGACATATAACAGTGGGACAAATAAATTGAATATACGTCTCATGTAGTACTTTGTACGACCCTACCTTCTATGTACTTGACCTTAGTTCTAACGGCCATCTTTATAGTTATTTGAATCTATACGTCTACTGTGGTGGTAATACCGTCTTGCACTTCTCCTTTCCCATACAGCCCCTTGAAGAACTCAACGTCGTTCTCACACTTCCTGGGAAACCTTCAAGGTCTCCAATCCACACCAATCAGAGCTCTACGGAGTCGTCTTTACCCGGAGTACAGCGGACCTTACCTCTCCGAGGACCTATAAAGGCTCAAAGTCGTCCACGAGAGGAACACACCTCAGCCCCGGCCTTCGACTCCTAAGGAGAGGTCACGACTGTACCTAAAACCCCATGAAGACCTCAGAGGTGTTCCCTCAGTCGGAGCAGAGCTCACCCCAGTACTCGCACGGGAAAGGAGGGTACGACATCGTCGTCACAGTGCGAAGGGGAACGCACCTGGTTCCCTAGACACCGAAACGGAGCTCAGAAAGGGTGCTCCGAAAGGGTGTCCCGACAGGGTGCACAGTGCCACCACACTCAGCTAGGAGCCGCACTTTCGGTTCCGTCACGTCCCTTTTGTCCAAGGACGCCTTGCCTGACTGTGTAGACCCCCTCAGAACCTTACCACCGTGCTGGGACGTCAAGGAGAGGGGAAAGGAAACCTCTCGCGGAGGGAACTCTACGCTACCCTTACGGCCCTTAAGAAAGGGCTGGTTCGTCCCTTTCCTAGGGAGTAGAGCTCCATGCTCAGCCTTTGCATCGAGGAGTCCTACACCGGCCCTGGTAGCACGAAGGAGAACTCACCTCTGCCCACACAGCCCCTTGAAGAACTCAACGTCGAACTGACACTTTCTGAGAAACCTTCAAGGTCTCCAGTGCACACTAATCGGAGCTCTGTGGAGTCACCTTTGCCCGGAGTAGAGCGGACGTCCCCTCTTGGAGGACATAAAATGGCTCAAAGCCGTCCACGAGAGCTGAATGCTGCCCCTGAAGTCCCTGGGCAAGACCGCCGGCGTCCTTTCCGGTCAGGGGTACGCACAACGATACCCCGGAGAGTACTAAGGTGAGGGCAGCTACGGCCCCGGATTCTTGAAAACACCTCAGCCCCGGCCTTGGACTCCTAAGGAGAGGTCCCGACTGTACGTAGAACCCCATGAAGACCTCAGAGGGGTCCCCTCAGTCAGNCTCAACCACTACCTGTCCCTCCGGACCGCATGACGCCAAGTACCCCAGCGTTTCTCAACCTACGCTGACTCGTTGACTTGACTTGACTTTACCTAAGGAACGAAGTTTATGACGGAGTACAGTAAATGAGAAGTTTTTAATCAAGTTTACTAGAAACCTTTTACATTTAGATTGGTACAAGTCAAGTCAAGTCAACGAGTCAGCACAGACTGAGAAACGCTGGGGTACTTAGCGTCGTGCGGTCCGGAGGGACAGGTAGTGGTTGAGGGCCTCAAGTGAGTCTGAGTGCAGGTAGCTCAGTCACTACGGTAGGTCGGTAGAGTCGGAGACAGCAGGGGAAGAGGAGGACGGGGTTTAGGGAGGGTCGTAGTCTCAGAAAAGGTTACTCAGTCGAGAAGCGTACTCCACCGGTTTCATGACCTCAAAGTCGAAGTCGTAGTAACGAAGGTTTCTTTAGGGTCCCGACTAGAGGAAGTCTTACCTGACCAACCTACAGGAACGTCAGGTTCCCTAAGAGTTCTCAGAAGAGGTTGTGGTGTCAAGTTTTCGTAGGTAAGAAACCGTGAGTCGGAAGAAGTGTCAGGTTGAGAGTGTAGGTATGTACTGGTGTCCTTTTTGGTATCGGAACTGATCTCCCTGGAATCAACCGTTTCATTACAGAGACGAAAACGTATACGATAGATCCAACCAGTATTGAAAAGAAGGTTCCTCATTCACAGGAAATTAAAGTACCGACGTCAGTGGTAGACGTCACTAAAACCTCGGGGGGGTTTATTTCAGACTGTTACAAAGGTGACAAAGGGGTAGATAAAGGGTACTTCACTACCCTGGTCTACGGTACTAGAAGTAAAAGACTTACAACTCGAAATTCGGTTGAAAAAGTGAGAGAAAGTGAAAGTAGTTCTCCGAAAAATCGAGGAGAAGTGAAAGACGGTATTCCCACCACAGTAGACGTATAGACTCCACTAACTCTAAAGAGGGCCGTTAGAACTAAGGTCGAACACAAAGAAGGTCAGGTCGCAAAGAGTACTACATGAGACGTATCTTCAATTTATTCGTCCCACTGGAATTTGGGGAATAAACTAAGGGATACAAAAAATCCCTTTTGAGGAATTTCGTGTTGTCTCAGGAAGCATTACAAAAGGGATGACTATCGACATTCGAGTGGGAGATGGGGTCGAGTGGTAGAGTCGACGTCGGAATTTCCTGAATGACAGGGATCCACACAAGGAAGAACGAAAGTGTGGACAGATGTGAAAAAAAAAAACAAGAAAGGGTTTAGAGAAAGAGACACGAGAGACGAAGTAATTTAGGACTAGTAAATAAATAAGTTATTAAAAAGTTCTAGACGAGTACTTAGTACCGAAGATCCTTCAGAAGGTTCTCTGTGGTGGAACTAGGAACGAGACACTACGTTATCGTGGTCGATGTAAAAAGTACATACATACCCAAACGAGTCAATACAATGGGGTATTCGACATCGGGTGGTCGGAGGAGACAGGTACTTTAAGAGGTCCGTTCATACAACCTCACCCATCGGTAAGGGAAGAGGTCCCCTAGAAGGGTTGGGTCCCTAGTTTGGTCACAGAGGACGTAACCGTCCACCTAAGAAATGGTCACACGGTGAACCCTTCGGGTCTCATTAGTAACGAAATGTAGTCAAAGACGGAAGTAATCTGATACATACAAAAAAATTTTTTCTTTTTTTTTCTTATAGGTAGTGACGTAAGGTCTACGGGTCGTGACAGAGACCTAACTTATTTCATCTAAGCATCACTTGTTTGAACACAACCTAGGTACTTACCTTTCCTCAAGACATAAGTTTGTTCCAAAACCGTCATTGACCGATAAACTGAAAATACTGGAAGGAATTCATGGAGTTTCGGAGTCAACAAAGAAGTTTGTTCTCTTAAAAAAACGAAGTACACCCAATAATGTTGACAATTCCTTTATATTTTCATGAAATTTGACAATTTTTCCATGTTTCTATTATACCATCATAATAATGCAATTTGTATCGGAATGAGAAAGACGTTGTTTCTTGTTTCTATAAACACTTCTAATCGCTAATACATTCTTATCATTCTCCTCTTATTTGACTTCAACGATGTATTAGAAAAAATGAAAGAGACGTAAGGGATCCTCATGAAACGACGATATCTTTGTGTTCTCCCAACAGTATAAAAAAGAAATATCCGAAATGTCGAGACATCACGGTTCACGAGTCACCCTTTCTAACGAGAGAATGATATTCTTGTCATTGTAAAAGTTTATTTTTGAGTGATTAGTTCAACTAATCGACGGTTTTTTTATTGTAGGACTTTGTTGTGTAAGAATAAAAACTTTGTAAAAACCGTAATAGATAAAAAGTAATAAACCATCCCGCTCTGAAATAACAAACCCCTACAAATTAAGTGAACCCTTTGGTTCAACCTCTTTTTCTATTGATCTCTGACAAAAGTGACTTATTATTATGATTATTATTATTATTTTTCATTTCTATGTTCGTTTTTCTTTTTGTCGAAATTGACAATATTTCGTCTTTCAGTTCAATGAATAACTGGATCAACGGAACGGTCCCTAGGTTGGGACCGGGGGATGTAACCTTTGGACTAAGAATCGGTGACCCGATGGTCCTTCAGGTCCTTAACAGAAGAAAACCAGGGAGAGTAAGAGGTCCTAGTCTACAGTGTGAGAGGGTATAACCTTCCATCCAAGAAATCGTGATTGCGGTGGACTTCCTTTCAGGACTTCCGGGTGTCTCTACAAACAAGGTCAGTGTCGGATCCTTTTGACCTCTAGACCATCGGTCTACCCCTGTATACTCCCCTTCCCGTCGACTTGACTATGTTGGGGAGGTAGGATGTTGTTTATTTTATATGTGTGTGTGTGTGTGTGTGTGTGTGTGTATGTGTGTGTGTGTGCTTTGTTTCTCGAAAAGACCGTTTTTCTCGGACCAACGTTCTTTAGATTCAGACCTACTTGTCTTTTAAAATTGTTCATTGGTGTTGATTTATTTTAGAGATCCGGGTGACACTACGAATAAAAATACACAATTGAACTAACCAGTACCCCACGGGTCTCTAAACCAATTTGTATATTTACGGACACTTGTATATAAGTGTAAGAGAAATTTCTACCGTAGTAGCTGAGTTACCTACACTCAAACTCTTTCGAAGTCCTCTACCACTTCCGGTCCCTTCGGGCCGTGCGACGTCAGGTACTCCGACGTCTCTTAATCTGTACTGACTCACTGGTTTGTTACTTTGTTTTTCCGTCTATTAAAGTAAAAAGAAATCTGTACACTTTTGACACAGTCACCGGGGAATCCGGGTACGAAGAGTCTCACACCAGGAGTTGATGAAAGTAGATGGAGCGGATTACGTGATCCAGAAGACACTTACTACAACGTATCTACATGGAAATCGTCTCTGGGACCCATTACAAATCCGTGGTTCCTAAAAATCTTCGTGACGGAGTCCTAAAAATCTTCGTGACGGAGTCCCATGTACACATACACGATTCAACGAACAGTACAGGGTGACAGACACTGGAATACCTGGTATCGGACGGTCCGAGGAAACAGGTTCCCTAAGAGGTCCGTTCTTACGACCTCACCCAATGGTAAAGGAGGAGGTCCCCTAGAAGGACTGGATCCCCAGTTTGGAGGAGAGACACAAAAGACGTAACCGTCCGCCTAAGAAATGGTGATCACGGTGGGTCCTTCGGGAACGGAGTACCTGAAGGAAGGTCAGTACAACTGTATACCGCTTTGGTTATGTTATAACATTTCATTAATTGGAGGTTAGTTTTATTTATTTAAATATAAAATTTTTTAGTTATCTTTTTAACCTAAGTTAGACGTCACAAGTCAAAGAATGGTTTCAAAGATAAAACGAAGTCTTTATAGAAAGGATGATATGTAAACATGAATGACTTGAATTATATAAACCCACATTCGTGTAAACCTTCTTCATAACAAAGAATTATATGGATTGAAAATTAATTTTAATGGTCCTCTGGATTATAAACGTAAAGATTTATATCAGTGTGACCGACGAATAAGTGGTTATAATTTAAAGTCACACTGTAACGAAATTAACAGAGGTTAACATACCCTATAAAAGTTCAACTCTCTAATTTCCTTTACTTTCTATAAAATACAGTGTTAGTATATTGATAAACTTCGTTAGAAAATGGTTTTATATCACACAGACTCGATTAAACACCAATTTTATTTCTCGGTTAGATCTGGTTCTTTGTTCTGTTTTTTTCTTTTCAATTTTTTTTTTAATTCAGTGTTACAAGATGAGTTTATCTTTTCGAAACAACAGTCTACTTCTAGTATGAATCATAATTTTTTCTAGTAAATGAATACGGATAAAGGTATTTAGTGTTGCGTAGACGTGGTAAGGATCCTACTAACGGTACCTTCGTAGTCATAGTCCGTCACAACACACAAAATAAGACACGGTCACCGACAAGTACTCCACTCCAGTCGACATTTAACTCAGTCGGATTGTGATTTGGGGGTCACCTTCTTCTTGTTTACAATCGAATCGACTTAATCTCAATAATTTTTTTTTTTAGTTACCTCAATTATGTTTACCAAATTTCTATTTTAACACATCGAGTCAACTTAATCTCAGTAATTTTTTTTAGTCACCGAGTATGTTTACCAAATTACTATTTTAACACAAACCAAAATTATTTTGTTCTTAAACACAGTAAACTTTATATAAGTCACTCTACTTTTTGTCAACTAATTTTTTTCAGTAACATTGCCTCACTATCAAAAATTTGACTGGAGACCTGTTCCTCCGTCTATTCTTGGAGACCGAACAGAACTCGTAGTGTAAAGCCTGTCTAGTTACTTGACCTCTACACCTCTTTCACCTTACTTCCGCAAGTAACTCTCAGACGTTCGTGTCGCGCATATTGGTATAGTCCCTTTTAAGGAATACATACGAGATTATACATCGTCACCGTGACTGTCCTATCTTTTCGTTCGTCCGTGGTGACTAAAAGGGGACCTAGGAGTATAAGGATCGATTGCGTGGCCTCCCACATCTATTACGTATGGTGTCTAACGTAATCTCCACTAACAGAGAAAGAACGTGTGTATTCAGTCTTCCGCAATAGTCACGTAAGCTCTGACTCGAGGTCTAACGTACACCAGAGAAACGGATTACCGACGGCACTCACCCTTTAGACTCTCGGCCTCTGGTGTGTTTTGGCAGAACTATCGAACAGAACATTTAAGAGAAGGAGACGTAGTATTTACATTTTTTTCCATCAATACATCGTTTATTTTTCAAAAAAAAATTAAGTACTTCGTAAATAATTAATCCCCTTCTGCACCCAGAAGTACTTCCTTATATTTTAATGGGGACAATAAGAAGATTTTAGACGCAAACGATAAAGAAAAAATTGAATCCGTTCTATTAACATTTGTTTGACTACAACGTTCGATATATCCTAACAGAGTTGTTGACCACATAAGATCTCTTCCCAACATATAAAAGTAGGAAATAAAATATAAGGTAACGAATTGGTCCTATCTGCAATGTATTTCGTTTTACCAGGAAGGTACATTAAGGTAGAATGACTATTCATTAGTTTTCACGGAAGGGGAATTAGTGTGTAAATACCCATTAGATGGTTTACAATCAACTTAACAAAAAGGAGGTCTAACAAATGATCTTTGCGTAACTGAAACAGTGTTCCTTTCTCATCAATTAAAATCGTGGTGACCAGGAATATACTAGATAAAGACTTTAGAAGAAGAGGATGTTAGAATGTTTAATACAAAGTATAGACCGAAATCACTCGTAAAAGTTACTGTTTTGTTGAGTCAGAGGAACCACCCATTGTATACAAGAAAGGGACGGAAAACTCCCTCTAGTCATACCTTGTGACTGATTCAAACGTCAATTCTACTACCTACAGACTGGAAGTATTTCCGTCTCAACTACTGGATCTTTAGACACCGGAGACAGGTTTGATTAAGGACATTAAAAATTATTTTCTATTTGAAAACCTGAATTATCCTTGTTCAATGAAGATTTGGATAAGATTTAAGACTGTGAAATTACCTGAAACCGAAAACATTGAATTATCCCAGTGTCAAGACTAAAATCTTTCATTTAAAAATTAAAATCCCACTTTCGCTTTCAAACCAACGAGTCAGCACAGGCTGAGAAACGCTGGGGTACCTGACATCGGACAGTCCGAGGAGACAGGTGTCCTAAAAGGTCCGTTCTTATGACCTCACCCAACGGTAAAGGAAGAGGTCTCCTAGAAGGACTGGGTTCCTAACTTGGGCCCAGAGGGTGTAACATCCGTCTGAGAAATCATAGCCTCGGTGGTCCTTTAAAATCCCATCAAAATCCTAATCTCTGTTCAACACTTCTTGGATATCTCAGGGGTATACGAAGTATGATAAAGGGTTCAACAATTGTAGAATACAATGATACATATAAACAGTTTTGTTTATTTAGTATAATTGTTAATAAATCGATTTTAGATCAAGACTTCAAAATTTTTTACAATATCTCACTATTCTTTTATTAAATATATATCGGTTAATTAACAAAAAGTGAAAATTTTATTTCTGGTTGATCTTTTGAAAACGTTATTCTTTTAGTAAGTACAGTTAAGTAATCTTTACTGAAACACTAAGGTAAATCAACAACTACAAACCAGTGACTCAGTACAGGTTGATAAAACCTTTGGACGGATGGAGAAGACAGGTACCCTAAAAGGTCCGTTATGACCTATTATGTCACAGTCTGAAAAAAACTCCGAGGTTTTAGTGACGTCTACCACTGACGTCAGTACTTTAATTTTCTGCGAATGAGGAACCTTCTTTTCAATACTGGTTGGATCTATCGTATAAGTTTTCGTCTCTGTAATGAAACGGCTGATTCCAGGTAGATGAGTTCCGATACCAAAAAGGACACCAGTACATCCTACACTCTCAACCTGATACTTCTTCCGACTCGCGGTTTCTTAACTACGAAAACTTGACACCACAACCTCTTCTGAGAACTCTCAGGGAACCTGACGTTCCTCTAGGTTGGTCAGGTAAGACTTCCTCTAGTCGGGACCCTAAAGAAACCTCCCTTACTACGACTTGACTTCGAGGTTATGAAACCGGTGGAGTACGCTTCTCGACTGAGTAACCTTTTCTGACTACGACCCTCCCTAACTCCCGTCCTCCTCTTCCCCTACTGGCTCCTACTCTACGGACCTACCGTAGTGACTGAGCTACCTGCACTCAGACTCACTTGAGACCCTTAACCACTACCTGTCCCTCCGGACCTCACGACGCTAAGTACCCCAGTGTTTCTCAGCCTCTGCTGCCTCGCTGACTTGACTTGACTGTTATGTTCTTATGACCTCACCCAACGGTAAAGGAAGAAGTCTCCTAGAAGGGGTGGGTCCTTAGTTTCGTCGTAGATGATGTGACCGTTCGTCTAAGAAATGTGACTCGGTGGACCCTATCCGTTGATTTACCATCGTTTATTGTCTAGTTTGGTTCAAACATCTACCAGAACATAACGTTAAGTAAAGTTGAATTGGAAGTAGTAAAGATTTGACTTAAAGGTTTTTTACAACACACAAATCTTCTAGAACTCGTCTGTCAAAGGAAAACTGAAACTTTTTCAATTCGAAATACAACGTTCTAATTAACAGATTATTGTTGTGTCTCCTGGATGATACTCGGTCTACAAAACGTTTCACGAACTGTGTTTAATAGAAACTAGGACAGTTGTTGAGACGTTTCAACAACCGTAACAGAGACAGAATCTCCACACCTTTAACTTGAATCTTTCTGTTTCGCTAATGGAATGTCAATGTCTTGTTCATTCACTCTTAATGTCCCAAAACAAACAAACGAAAAAATTTCTTCTTAAGACCCATTTTACTAGAGGGTTGCTTATTTCATAACAGAGTTCAAATATTGTCCTCTCCATCATAAATTTGGGATTAGGACTAATCATCTTACTTCACAAAGAGTAAAAAAAAAAAGGTGTGGAACATTTACTTCTAACCAGTTTTAACGGTAAAAATTTCGAATTTATCACTTAGGTTGTTCAAAAAAAAGAAAAAAAAATTTAATCCCTTCACCATATCTAGACCGAATCATCGTTTACGACAATATTTTAAACTCTTTATTACATTGACCTTTCAATTAAAACTGAGGTATGACTTAGAAAAATGACAATAATATGGTATGAATTACCGGACGGAGACCTTTGGGACGGGGAAGAGACGGGATGGGAATTCGATTTCACGGAAACAAATCGAGTGTCCCTCTATTTGATTAGGACGGGTGGAAACTTCCTGATACTGTAAGAATTCAAGGAACACATCCCTTACCACGGTGAACAGACGACGAACGACCGTACCGAGTCTTTAAGTGTAAACACCACCCTAACCCCCGTCTTAGTGTTTATCGACACCATAGGAACGAAAAACTACAGTCTATAAGGTAAAGTGTGGTGGACACTTTACCGATATTCCTTCACTTTGATCGTGTAGGGGGACGGACTTCGAACTGTAAGATCCTCTATAAACGTTGTTAACTTATCAGAAAAACAAAGGAGTGGAGGGGGGATAGAGACTAGGCATCTTCTTGGATGGTAGGCCCGGGGTTGTTCTATTAATAAAACTCGGGAAACGGTAGTAGACCCAGTCACCCGAGAGGTTTATTACAACTTAAGGAACAGAGTTGTTGAGTAGAGATCCTAAATAACCGGATGGTACAACACTTGTCTCCCTCGAACCGGAGTCATTGTTATTTTCACTTCAAATATTGTCTGCCTGAAAGGTAGAAAATGTTCTTTTACAAAACCACCAATAAATATTCCTCTGACTCTCTATTTTTAATGTAGTTTGACTTACTAGTAAATTCTGTAGACTTTAATTTAAAATAATAATGCGTTTGTATTAATACTTAACGGTAGGAATAGGTAGTCCCCCGTCTGTCTTACTTTTGTTGTTGGTGTCTTTTGATTGGTTTGACTAGTGTACCTGGTGTCGGAACAGATTGAGTGACTTTGATACTCGGTACGGTACATCCCGGTGGGTTCTTCCTACCCAGTACCACCTCTCAAGACTGTTTTGTACTAGGTGACCTCTTCCCTAACCGTTTGGTCAAGTCATAAGAACGGAACTCTTGGGGTACTTATCGTACTTTTCCGTTTTTCTGTCCTGTGACTTTCTACTTTAGGGGTCCAACCATCCACGGGTTATTCGATACCCTCTAGTCACCTCTTGATTGAGGTCTTTCTTACTGCTCTGTCTTGGTTTCGTTTTCGTTGTGGGTCAACACCTACACTAACCACTACCTTCATTTCAGGCTACGACATTTCTCGTTATAACGTATCCTTGGACCTTACAATCCAGGTACTTAGTTCCGTTTAACCTTCACCAGTTGTCCTCTACCGTTCTCACTTGCTTGACTTTACCTGGTCTTACCCACTTAAATTGAGTCTACTGGTAATATAGATATGACAACCGTTCTTAGGGTATCTTCTTTACCTCATCGGTAGTATCAGTTGTTTCCTCAGACTTTACGTCATGAACTGACGTTAGAGTTTTTACTGTCTTACTAGAGACAAGTAAAGATTCCGTTTGGTAAGTTATAGTGTCATTAGGTTCATAAATGGGACTGGTCATTACGACTTCTTCGACTTCGACTTACCAAGATACTTCTGGATGTTCTGGTAGATCTTGATTATGGGTTTCTACAGGAAAAGTAATATCCCCTGACCTTACGTGTTCATCCTTGAATTCTGTATGGACCTTATGGACCGTTTAAACGGGAACCTCATGTTTTACTTCGTCCAGTTTCCACTTGTCTCAAAATGGTTCTCTTGCGTGACCAGTATCGTTTGCGGGAGAAGGTTGGTGTGTTCTCTCCTGAGATGTGTCCCTGTAGTGGTCTACCAGTTATGGTTTTAGTCTAACTAATATAAGAAACGTCGGTTTCCACCTCTTCGTTATATGTCAGTCGTTTTGTTCTGGTCCTCGACTGACACCGAGTCTAGTACTTGAGGAATAACGGTTTAAGTCTGAATTTAACTTCTTTGATCCCTTTTGGTGATCTGACAAGTCCATACTGGATTTAGTTCACCTTCACTGTTTATCTAAGTTCCGTAGTCTAGACTATCTCACGGACTTCTTGATATCTACCTCCAAGTGCTCTAACATGTCCTCCGTCACTAGTTGTGGTAGGGGTTGTTTTTCTTTACGTTTTTCCGTTTTGAGGAATGTTTATCGACTCTTTTCTTCACTTCACTTTTCGTTTCCTCTTTTATGGGTAAACTTGCGTCAAAGTTTCTTATCGTTCCTCTCTATTCTTTCGGAAGGAGTCACTAGTCACGTTTCTTTATCTCCTTTTGTTATCTTACCTTTTCTGATCTCTAAAGAAGTTCTTTTAATCTCTACGGTTCCCTTGTAAAGTACGTTTCTACCCGTGTTGTTTCCCGTCTTTACCTTACCTGGATTGTCTTCGTCTTCTATAATTTTCCAGCGTTCTTATATGTCTTCTTTCTATACTTTTCTAGAAGTACTGGGTCTATTGGAACCAGTACACTAGTGATTGGATCTCGGTCTGTAGGACCTTACGCTTTAGTTCACCAGGAATACTTCATAGTGATACTTGTTCGACGACGACGATTCAGCGAAGTCAGCACAGACTGAGGCACACTGGGGTATCTGGCCTCGGGTGGTCCGAGGGGTAGGGACCCTAAGAGGTCCGTTCTTATGACCTCACCCAACGGTAAAGGAGGAGGTTACGTACTTTCACTTTTCACTTTCCCTTCAGTGAGTCAGCACAGACTGAGGATCGCTGGGGTACCTAACGTCAGATGGTCCGAGAAGGCGGGTACCCTAAGAGGTCCGGTCTCAGGACCTCACCCCACGGTAACGGAAGAGGTTACTTGTTTCGATCACCTCCATTATCTTAAGGTCAACTCGATAAAGTTTAGGATTTTCTACAACGACACTTTGACGACGTGGGTTATACGGTCGTTTAAACCTTTTGAGTCGTCACCGGTGTCCTGCCCTTTTCCGGTATAAAGTAAGGTTAGGGTTTCTTTTCGTTACGGTTTCTTACGAGTTTGATGACGTGTTAACGTGAGTAGAGTGTGCGATCGTTTCATTACGAGTCTTAAGAGGTTCGGTCCGAAGTTGTCATGTACTTGGCACTTGAAGGTCTACTAGTTCGACCTAAATCTTTTCCATTTCCTTCGTCTCTAGTTTAACGGTCGTAAGGAAATAGTGACTTTTTTCGTTCCATCAAGATCTTTTTGTAGATCAAGACGAAATAACTGATATGGTTTCGAAACTGACACACCCAGTCTTGTTTGAGACATTTTAAGAATTTCTCTACCTTTATGTTCTGGTGTACTACACGGAGGACTCTTTAGACATACCTCCAACTCTTTGTCTTCAATCTTGACCTTTACCTTCTTTTGTGACCAAGGTTTGACCCTTTCCTCATACAGTACCGACACATAACAGTGGAACGAATAAATAGAATATACGTCTCATGTAGTACTTTACGACCCGACCTTAGTTCTAACGACCCTCTTTATAGTTATTGGAGTCTTTACACCTACTGTGGTGAGAGGACCGTTTTCCACTTCTTCTTGATTTCTCGAAGAACTACTTTCACTTTCTACTCTTACTTTTTCCACCGAATTTTGAGTCGTAAGTCTTTTGATTGTAGTACCGTAGACCAGGGTAGTGAAGTACCGTCTATCTACCCCTTTGTTACCTTGTCACTCTCTGAAATAAAAGAACCTGAGGTATTAGTGACGTCTACCATTAACGTCGGTACTTTAATTTTCTGTGAACGAGGAACCCTTTTTTCGGTACTGACTGGATCTGTCGAATAATTTTTCGTCTCTGTAATAAAACGGTTGTTTCCAGACAGATCAGTTTCGATACCAAAAAGATCACCAGTACATACCTACACTCTCAACCTGACTCAACGACTCGTGGCGTCTTAACTACGAAAACTTGACACCACAACCTCTTCTGAGAACTCTCAGGGAACCTGACGTTCCTCTATGTTCGTCAGGTAGGATTTCCTTTATTCAGGACTTATAAGTAACCTTCCTGACTAAAACTTCGACTGTCAGGTCATGAAACCGGTGGACTCCGTTTCTCGATTGAGTAACCTTTTCTGGGACTACGACCCTCCCTAACCCCCGTCCTCCTCTTCCCGTGCCGTCTCTTTCTCTACCAACCTACCTTAGTGGTTGAGCTACCCGTACTCAAACTCACTTGAGACCCAACCATTACCTGTCCCTCCGAACACACGACGTCAGGTACCCCACCGTTTCTCAGCTTGTGCTGACTCACTGACTTGACTTGACTCACCTTTCAAGACAACTAAATCATTACGTCCTACACATACACATTATAACACACAAACACATAGAAACGACATTCTCTATCCCCTAATCCTACAAACCCCGAGACGATCTGAGGACTGGGACTTAAAGAAAAACTAATCCATAATTGTTCCATTTCTGAAGACTTCCGTAACGAGACGAGACGATTCAGTGAAGGCAGGACAGACTGAGAAAAGCTGGGGTACCTGGTATCGGATGTTCCGAAGAGACAGGTACCCCTAAAAGGTCCGTTCTTATAACCTTACCTAGTAGTACGAGGGAAAATCCCCTTAGATCTTCTGGGTCCTGATCTTGGGTCCAGAGGACACAGACAAGGTGACCGTCCGTCCAAGAAACGGTGATCGCGGTAGACCCTTAAGGGGGATCTCCGAAATGAATTCTACATAAGAGGCAGAAACTAATGCCATTAAAGACAGACCAACAAGAACGACCTCAGGGAACTTAGACCCCCGAGGTCACCCCACGACAACCGATAAAACTTCATATCTCTTATCGGGTCTAAATAGCTCCGATAAAAATATCATAGGATGAAACTTAATTTATAATTCTCTGACAAAAACAAGGAAGTGGCAAATAATTCATTATTTATGTAAAGTTTTGTTTCTTATTGGGTCCCAATTAAGGGGTACTTAAATAGTCCACAGATTAAGCAAAACTTAAATCTTAAAAAAAAGAAGAATTAGTGGTATATATATCGAACTTTAAAGTGTAAGGACGGATTTCTTTGTACAACAGTAATTCTAAACGATATACCGTCTATTTTGTACTGGTTCTCGTTTAAATAAACAAAAGACCATAATGAGGTAAGGGTCGTAACCGTTTCATGTGTATACACATATATTATAAAAATCACTGTCTTCAGTATGAAAATATTTCTAGAAAGAAAAGAAGGATTACTATGAACTTCGTACACCTATTGAGAATTTTCTTAGGTTTATTTTTGATTATAGTTTGTAACCCAACTGAAGACGTTTCCATTATATTTGTTCCCCGTGGGGGTCCTTATCGAAATAGACGATTCCTATGTCGTTACTTTTGATCTGTTTTCTTGGAACAGGGTGAACACTTGATCGACTCCTTCACTCTGTCGTCCGTCATATTTATTCCTCTAAGATAAGATACAATCTAATACCACTCACGATACCTCTCTTTCCCCGATCTCAAACCCCCGTCTCGAATTGTAATGTCGAGAACTACTTCTGTCCCTTGGGAGTGACTTTTCCGAGTCCCGTGTCTCGCAAGTTCCTCCACTATCTCACTCGGTACATCCATGTCACCAGTCCTTATAGGTCTTCCTTCATCCGTACACGTCTCCGGGACTCTGTAAACTATGTTTCAGATACTTTGTTGTTGAAGTTTCCGGGACTCTTACCTTGTACAAACCCACCAATTTTGCACCCTGTACTGGAACTCGTATTCCTATATGTGGTACAGACTAATTTATAAAACGTTGGATTATAATAACGAAATTTCACAAAAGTATGTAAACCAGATTAAGTTAATAAAATAGGTAAGAAAAGAGTGTCCTTTTTACGAACTTAAACTGTACTGATAATTTTTTACCAAGTGAATGACTTTTGACATGGATCACATATCCCTAGGTATATTAAAGTTCGGATATCAAAGAAATCGAGAAGTGTGATTAGAAAATTTTCCAACATTGAAAGAAAGTATTAATCAACATTTAATGAAAACAATCCTCACATTAACCAACACTTTAACGTGAGAATTTTAAGAGAAGTACGAAACACTTCTTTTCGTAAGTGGTTAAGGAGAAGAGAGGAAATAAAAGCGACACAACTTATTAAAGTGCGTTTTCTCCTTTTCTTTTAGAGACTTTTGTACCGTGTCCTTTTCTGTAAACAAGATAACGGTTGAGTGACTATTTTTGAGTCACTCATTTATCATGAACTTCCGGTCTAGAGGAGACGTTTTATTAGTGACTATTAACTTTGTGGTTTGTTCACCTTATTCATCTACGGTTTAGGAAAGTTTCTCATTAGATTATGACGGGAAAAGTGAATCCTGTGTAGGAAAAAGAACTCAGATTTTGGGACTCCCAAGTAAGAGGTTTCCTGAAACAGAACTCGGAACGAGACGACACATCCATTCGAGGAACAAAAAGATATCGAGAGAGAGACCTCTTACGTCTGAAGGAAAGGTTCGTCCATACTTCTACCTCGTCTGAGACCAGGGACGAAGAGTCAAACGACATACCCTCTCGATCACTGTCTCAAGAAACAGTGATAGTGTCTTTGTTATGTCGTGTATGGTGTGTCGTGTCAAGACCTTCGTGGGGTCACGGTGGGACGGGTAAAGTGAGAGCCATTACTAACCGGAACCCAAATCTTCGGACTTCCACTTAATAGGACGGCCCAAGTCTACTCACGTTAATCGACCGGTAAATTTACAAATTCACCTATACTTGAACCTGACAAAAGGTCACACGTTTGATTAACATCGGTAAAATAGATCGTCCAAGATTTTAACGGGAACTTTTACCTTTGTGCACAAGGATATTTAAAGATACTTTATCGGTCACGGGTCTGATCTTCCCCGATCTGGAGTAACTTGAAGATCAATTCATACTTTTATAAACGAAAACAAATTATGTTTTAAGCAGTCGATATTTTCGTCTTATTACTTAATCCCGTGGTCAAAATTGAAAATCATTTATTTAGTGAACCTTTTAACCCTCTATGACAGAAGTGGATAGACTGTTCCACTTCAATTACCCTCTCCAACCGCCACAAAAGCCATTAGAAAGTTTGACCTATGAATAAACAATATAGACCGTGACCTTTCTTGTAATTTCGTTTGTTTCTCGTTGTTCTTGCTGGTGTTGCCGTTTTTTTACATCCTCCACTTAGTGTCTGCAGAAGGACTCTGTCGGGAACTTTCGATTCTGGATAAAACTCTCTTAAATCCGTTATCAATGGTGATATTTGGTCCTTATCATGAATTCACGGTGTCTATCTTTTATTGTGTTTATTTTGAAACTCAGGACTCCTCCCTGTCTATCTAATACCGTCTAACCGTTAAGGATCTTTAAACAGAGAGGTCTCTACTCCGAATTGAACACCTTACAGTTTCTATTTTGGCTTGTGTCTGTAGTGTCACAAGTTGAAGATTAAAGTGTCTTGATGTGTCTAGGGACCCGAAGGGTCGACCGTGGTCACCATTTTTGGGTGGACGGTTACGTCCTCTGTATTCTCTGTATCCAAGGTGGGGACCCAGTCCTTCTAGGGGACCTCCTCCCGTACCGTTGGGTGAGGTCACAAGAACGGACCTCTTAGGGTACTAGCCCCCTCAGACCGGTCGATGCCAGGTATCCCAGAGTTTCTCAAACTGTGTTGACTTCGTTGGATCGTGCGTACTTGTATTTCGGTGTTCAATAACCCGGATTGACGTCGATTCTAGAGGATTCGAAATCTGTGTCATTGAGGAAGAAGAAAAGTAGACGAGCTAGTACCTAAGTAACCCGTTCGTAAAAGTCACACGCACACATACAAGGTCCGGGGTGAGACCACCAGTCCTTGACTTCACTTTCGCTTCAGTGAGTCAGCACAGGTCGACAAACGCTGCGGCACCTGACATCGGGTGGTCCGAGGAGGTAGGTACCCTAAGAGGTCCGTTCTTATGACCTCACCCGACGGTAAAGGAAGAGGTCAGTTCTTGATTTCGGTATCCGTTTTAAACGTGTCAAGGAACTGTAGTACCTTGAGTAAGACGATCTACTATATGTGTCACTGAAATCTAAAAATTTTTATTAAAAAGAATCACCGTTGTTTTCACTACCCCAACCGACTCGTCCATCCCTATTAGTTCTCTAAGAGTTCCTACCAATACACGTGTCTATTGAGTTACTATCTCTCGATCGACACCCACTTTTTGTAACGGTGGTCTCCCTTGTGTCTCTAGTTTTCGAGACTGGTTCTTTTCGAACTCGTTTACCTCTTTTCTCGTTTCTCCTGTCTAGTTGACACCGTCTCTCTTTTTACCCCTTCCACTATTCTCCACAGTTGTCCACTAGGAGTAGTTGCAAGATTCCTACTGATTCCAAACCTCTGTCCATACACTCCCTCTACTGGAAGTCTCTTGTTCAGAAATTTGTTTCCGTACCTCAATTCTTAACTTATAACGAGACACTGAGGAGTAACAGAAAGAGAACTATATTCAACTATGGAGTTATACCCTTTCTCACAGGGAAACTCCCCACTTTTTTTTTTTTTGTTTTGTCTTTGTTGTTTTTTCCTTAATCACTTATGATATCCGTTGAACTTCTTTCCTAAGTGAGTCAGTACAAGTTGAGAAACGTTGCGGTACCTGACATCGGATGGTCCGAGGAGACAGGCACCCTAAAAGGTCCGTTCTCATGACCTCACCCAACGGTAAAAAAAGAGGTCCTCTAGAAGGGTTGGGTCCCTAGCTTGGGTCCAGAGGGTGTAACGTCCGTCTGCGAAATGGTAGACTCGGTGGTCCCTTCTGAGTATCTAGTCTAAGTGGGGTCGAATTAAAAATTTCCGAACAGATATACAGTCAGACAGGTAAAAAACTTGTATGTACAGGGAGGGAGGAATGAAATCGGTAGTTCTGAAAATCGTCCGACTGCCAATCCTAATCTCTCAAATCGTTGAAGAAGTACGAGTGTGGACTTCGTGGTTTTCATTTTCCTTCGGTGAGCCCTGGTGACATAGTCCGACGACTAGGAGTGTCGAACCCGTTCGGACGAAAAGGGTAGGTTCGGGTAGACGGAGGACCCGTGAAAAGACTCATTCGTTCTCGACTAAAGGTCCGTCTCAAGTGAAGTAGTCTAATTTAAAACATGTAGTCTCGTAAGTCCCCTCTAGTGTAATGGGTCCCCCTGAAATGAACCGTTCCATGTAGAGAATTTCCTTCTTGATTCGAAACACAATGTTTAAATCGGATTACACTACGTTTTACGGTAATTGACTAAGACAAGTTTTTATGGTTTGACCACAGGACTTCGAAAAGGTCCTGACCGTTTATAATCTGGGATACAATCCACCTTCTTTCTGAAAGACCCGATGAAAGAACGGAAAATCGAACCACCGTAGTAACAACCTCTTAGAAGGAGAGAGAAGTACCTTTTTACTGTTCCCGACGAGTAGACCTTTCTCCTACACACTAAGTGAACTCTTCGTCCCAACACAAAACAGGAGGGTTCCCGCCTTTCTTTTTACTGAAGTATTTCAACCTTTTATCTTGAAGTCAAAAAAGTACAGAACGGAAACTACTTGTTAGAAGTAGGAGGAGAACACCCATTAGTCTCATAATAGGATTACTCATCTTGTTCCAGTGTCAAACAGAAGTCGAAAAAGACTAAGTACACACACACGCATATGGTTTTGTAGAAGGAATTACACTACGCCCTCCTAGGGCACTGAGTGACATAGGAGACTCCTTATTGAACAACCTACATCCCGTATTATCTTTGATAAAATTAGAATAAAAGAGAATAAAGAAGTTGACATGTGAATCGAACATGTTAACAACTCAAAAGACAATCTCTCATCTCACAAAAATACAAAGTCATTGAAATTTTGTTCGTAACTTACTGTTTTCAAGTGAAATCTTACAGATCGTTTACTAAAAATGTAATCACGGAAGGAAGGGGGTTATGCATCGTTTATTATAGGTCTCATCGCATGCTTAAGAATCCCGACGGGGTCTCCGAGTCACCTTTTCTTAGACGGACATTATGTACTCTGCGTCGAAGTTAGGAACGTAGTCCTTCTAGGGAACCTCCTCCTTGGGTGAGGTCATAAGAACGGACCTTTTAGGGTACCTTTCTCCTCGGCCCGTCCGATGTCAGATACCCCAGCGTTTCTCAGTCTATACTGACTGATTTGTCTCACATTCTTCAGAATCGTAGGTACGAGGAACTGACAGAAGAGGACACAAGGTATCCGACGTTCCTTTTACTTCTAACGTCCTTCGATCATATAGACTATCAATCCTTTGAAAACCAGTTGAATATTATTAGTCTCTACTAAACCTCAACCTGTATCACGGTCACAACAAAATTTCTCACTTTAATTGTTTCCACACCAGTCCTCTGGTACCGAAGTCCTATCCCTCCACGATGACGACCCGTACTCGACCCGTCTGATCTGATACGGTCCACTTCTAGACGTCCCTTCCTCTACTTTGACACATTAGGTCTTCGACAAACGTTATATCGTTACGGAAGGTCACAAATTGTTCACGAGCAGAACATGGATTAAGGACATATGAATCTTCTCAACTAAAATATAACTTAAAAGAAGAACAAGTTTGGGGATGTAATAAATGCAATTCTCAATTGGTTTATAAACCTTCGTGTTGGCGAACGACGACCGATTCTGACCTTCCGTCATCCCCGACTTTCGGTTTCACTTCACCACAAAAGAGTCCGTTTTAATTCTTTTGAACGAAGGAATCCTACCGAAGAATGTTTAGTGACACAAATTCTATGAAAAAAGAATGGAAAGATTCCGTCGTTTTATATGTCCTTTCCACCACGTGAACTCTCATAAACAACTTATGAATATACCGTTTCCATTAAACGAAAGATACGGTCCTATTAAGACCTGGTACTGTAATATCATTATTGTAGACGGGAAACATCTTATGAAAAGAGGTGACCTATGACCTAACTCACGAAAAATGTATGAATTAGATAAGATTTGAGTAAATTAAACCTAGTGTTACGTACCCTGTCTATAAAAATTTCTCTTTTGGTTGTAGTTTTTCATACTGGTGAACGACCAGTGAGTGACCATTTACCTCTCACGTTCAAGACTGGTTTCGTAAACTCTTTACGAAACTTTAATTATTTATTAACTATTTTAATTATTTTAATCTTTAATTACTTTTAAGTCTTTTATTATTTTTTTAATGTCAGTGTATCGGAATCCGTTTGGTATATTAAAGAGACGTAAACAAAGAAATCGATAATAATTTTCGTTTTTACGTCAGAGACTACCCGACAACATAATTTCACTGTGTATATTTACGACTGTCGAGACATATGGTGTATCATTAGATCCAGATGATTAATCATTCCATATCCATGTGACGTCGAAGAAATAAACTAGTGATGAACTAACTTCGAGACTAAAAAGATCTCGTAAAACTACAAGGGAACTTACCTACTTAAACTTAAACTACTCTACTGCACTATTGATAGTGAGATTAGGACTATGTTACCGGGTTCGACCTTAAATAGACGATATTCTCATACACTACATGTCCCCCATGTTACCATATACACATATGTATGTATATATACATATACACAGACATATAAAAGAACACTCGTGGTTTGACATATGGATTTGGTAACAATGAAACTGAACAAACTTAAAATTCAAAGATAAAATCCTCTGAAAAACCTTTTTTTTTTTTAGGAACTAATAAGACTTTTATCTGACACTATACTACTGGGAAAGTTTTAACTATATAACCATACATTTTTAACGCCGAGTCAACGATTCAACACAGGCTGAGAAACACTGGAGTCCTGACGTCGTGTGGTTCGAAGTGTCAGGAAACGATAGAGGACCTCAAACGAGTTTGAGTACATGTAACTTAGTCACTACCGTAAGTTGGCGGAATAGGAGATATCGGGGGAAGAGGAGAACGGGAGGTAGAAAGGGTAGCAGGCCCAGAAAAGGTTACTCAGTCAGTCGAAAAGCGTAATCCACCTGTTTTATAACCTCGAAGTCGAAGTCATGGTCAGGAAGGTTAGTTATAAGTCCCAACCAAAGGAAATCCTGACTGACCTAACTAGAGGTACGACAGGTTCCCCGAAAGTTCTCAAAAGAGGTCACGGTGTCAAGTTTCCCCAGTTAAGAAACTTACTACAGTTTTACTTCGGTGTGTTTTCTTTACTCCAGTGAAGGAAGATTTTAGTAAGATGAAACAGTAGAAAATGTGATTGATAAGGTGTCAGGGATATGGTAGAACTCCAATCCATCCGAACTTCGGTTTTCCTCTCTACTCTACCAAGTCACCGTAGTGACTGAGTTACCTGTACTTAAACTCGTTTGAGATCCTCTAACACTTCCTGTCCCTTAGGACCACACGACGTCAAACACCCAACGTTTCCCAACGACCACGACGACGACGATTCAGCGAAGTCAGCACAGGTCGAGACACACTGGGGTATCTGCCCCGGGTGACAGAGACCCTAAGAGGTCCGTTCTTGTCACCTCACCCAACGGTAAAGGAAGAGGTTACGTACTTTTACTTTTCACTTTCACTTCAACGAGTCAGTACGGGCTGAGAATCGCTGGGTTACCTGACGTCGGGTGGTCCGAGGAGACAGGTACCCTAAAAGGTCCGTTCTCCTGACCTCACCCCACGGTAACGGAAGAGGCACGTTTCTCAATCTGTACTGAATTACTGACTTATGTATGTGTGTCTAAGAAGTATCTTCAATTGGGGTAGTTTGAACCTAGGGAGTTAAAGCGTTTTAGCGTACGTGTAACACTTTATTAGTTATATATTTACATAAATACATAAATATAGAATCTAATACAGTAATTATGAAGGATCACGTTCAAGACTCCACTGTGAACGGACTCAAACTTAGACCGACGTGGTGAATGATCGTACATGAGAATCCGTTCAATAAATCTAATAGACGAGAACTAAACGGGTTGTCGTCCTCTTCCGTTACCGTGGGGTGAGGTCATGAGAACGTACCTTTTAGGGTACCTACCTCCTCGGACCACCCGACGTCAGGTACCCCAGCGCTTCTCAGTCCGTACTGACTCACTGAAGGGAAAGTGAAAAGTGAAAGTACGTAACCTCTTCCTTTACCGTGGGGTGAGGTCATGAGAACGCACCTTTTAGGGTACCTACCTCCTCGGACCATCCGACGTCAGGTACCCCAACGCTTCTCAGTCTGTACTGACTTGCTGAAGGGAAAGTGAAAAGTGAAAGTACGTAACCTCTTCCTTTACCGTTGGGTGACGTCACAAGAACGGACCTCTTAGGGTCTCTGCCCCCTCGGACCACCCGACGACAGATACCCCAGCGTGTTTCAGCCTGTACTGACTTCGCTGAATCGTCGTCGTCGTCGTCGTTATACTTCTATTAATTAGAGGATTATTTCCAATAATACTTCTAATTTTAAATACATTGTTAGAACAATCATAATTCACTGTAAATATTAATTATATGTTTATAAAGAAAAGGAATAAGAGTAAAAATCAAATAAACTTTTCAAAATACTGTTCAAATAACTTTTATGTGAAGTATCTGTTTATTTAGAATATAAATTAGAGACCTCACACACGTATAGAGTTTTAATACTAAAAATAGAAGTCATTTTATCCTTATTAATATGAACTGATGAGTATCCTAACAAAATTCTTAGATTACTCTACGACAACCACTCCTACCACACTTTTAAAGGTTCAACATCATATGTATCAGTATATTTACAAGATAGTTTCTTATTCGGACTCTCTTTCTCTCCTCCTTATAAAATGTTCTTCTTCAGTGTCAGATGAAATTCTCTTTATCTTCCTATAAAAGTACTTCGGAAGTAATTCCGTCCATCTTTAAACCTTTAGTACAACTTTTACTCTATTATAGTTTTCTTTTCTACCGGTTACTTTAGTACCATATCACCAATTGTCGTATTAGAAACATCTTCCTGAAGTCCTTAGTTTTTTCCTACTGGTACAACTCTACTCTCTAAAGGTAAATGTGGACGAATCCCTTATATTCAGTGACGTCTCCCACTGACATCGGTACTTTAATTTTCTCCGAACGAGGAACCCTTTTTTTTCGATACCGGTTGGATCTGTCGCACAATATTTCGGTTCTGTAGTGAAACGGTTGTTTCTAGACATATCAGTTTTGATACCAAAAAAGGTCATCAGTACATACTTAACCTGGTATTTCTCAACCTGGTACATACTCAACCTGGTATTTCTTCTGACTCACGGTTCATTGACTACAAACTTAACACCACGACCTGTCAGGAAACCTGACACACCTCCAGTTTAACCGGTTAGGATTCCTTTATTCGGGACTTATAAGTTTTCTCCTTGACTATGACTTCGAGGTTTTGAAACTGGTGGACTCCACTTCTCGGTTGAGTGACCTTTTCTGGGACTACGACCCTTTCTACCTTCCGTTGTCCTTTTCCCCCTCCTCCGTCTTCGACCTTACCAATTTATCGTAGTGATCGAGTTACCTCCACTGACCCTCTATCACCTCCTGTCTCCTCGGACCGTACGACCTCAGAAACCCCAGTGTCTTAGTCAGTACTATGGGGGACCTGTTGTCGTTTGCCTTATGCTTTACATGAAATGTTTATTCGAACTAATTCTATTATTTCTACTATGAAATTCACCCTCTTCAAGAAATAATAATAACAAAAGACATGTCGTCTAGACCTTAAACCATGAAATAGATTAGTCTACTTCATACTGTACATATAATAATACCTCGAAAGTTGAAAGTCTCTCTACACGTTCAGTCGGACCGTATATGACTTTCGGAACTCCTTTGACGTCCGTAACTTGAAGTATAGATAAATGACTTTCCGTCCTCTTTATGGATTCCCTGACCGTCCCTTACCCTATTACCCCTCCCATCTCTCCTTCTCTCTCTCTTTTTTTTTTTTGTGTAGTTTTAACTTATGAACAACAAAAGATCGTTTTCTCTCTTTCGTCATATTCCGTTAAACCCTCACAACGTTAACTTGTGTGTTTTAATTTAAAAAAAGTCTTTCGTTAAATGATATAACTGTCAAAGGTAAAAATGAAAACTTTTAAAGACTCATTTCGGACAAGGAAAATTATTAACGACTGTCAGGAAGGTTTCAATTTTAGACTCGATAGACAGTCTTTGGTAATTAACGTCGGTATAAGACACGATACGTTATAAAACGTAAATATAACTCAGAAAGTTAGTTATTGTCTTTAGATTTCAATACTGGTTGGATCTATCATATAAGTTTTCGTCTCTGTAATGAAACGGCTGATTCCAGGCAGATCAGTTCCGACACCAAAAAGGACACCAGTAGATACCTACACTCTCAACCTGACACTTCTTCCGGCTCGCGGTTTCTTAACTACGAAAACTTGACACCACAACTTCTTCTGAGAACTCCCAGGGAACCTGACGTTCCTCTAGGTTGGTCAGGTAAGACTTCCTCTAGTTGGGACCCTAAAGAAACCTTCCTTGCTACGATTTCGCCTTTGAGGTTATGAAACCGGTGGACTACACTTCTTAACTGAGTAACCTTTTCTGAGACTACGACCCTCTCTAACCCCCGTCCTCCTCTTCCCCTGCTGGCTCCTACTCTACCGACCTACCGTAGTGACTGAGTTACCTGCACTCAGACTCACTTAAGGTCCTCAACCACTACCTGTCCCTCCGGACCGCACGACGCTAATTACCCCAACGTTTCTCAACCTGTACTGACTCGTTGACTTGACTTGACTACTCATCGAAATTCCTAGTAAGAATATCTTATTGTTTTCATTTAGTATCAAATTTTGATTCAAAGGTATAAATGTCTAAAGGGACCCCTTTTAATTATTTGTGTTTTCTTACTCTAAGAACCCATATCCAGATCCGTCACACAACCTTAGTCCCTCAATATTTACTCTACGACTTTCCATGGAAGTCGTAATAGGTCCTGTTGTGGGGGTAAATGTTTACTCTTTTATCCCTGTGTCACCTGAATCGGTCACCAAGAGTTTGACCAAAGACATCGTAGTCATAGTGGATCTTTGTGTAATCTTTACGAACAAGAACCTAGGATGTGAGTTCTGGACGACTTTGAGACCCCTACCTCACATCGTTAAACGTAAAATTCTTCGTCAAAGTCCTTCTGAGACTACACGTGACCTGGTCTAAAATTGATTAGACCCTCTCAGATCTTATCTAATCTAAAATTGATCAGATCTGGTCTAATCAGATCTAAAATTGATAAGACCTGATCTAAAATCGAACTCTTGGGAACCTGATCTAAATTAATAAGATCGTGGATATAGGGTCACACAAAGGGTGACGTTTTGCGACACAAAGAAGAAAAGACAGTCAGGAAGAACTTTAATTGCCCTTATTCTGGAAGTTTTGGACTGGCACATGTGTTCGTAATTCGTACCACCTTTTTGTCTCCTATGACAAAGCGTTATATGTAGAATTCTATAGAAACACACTGAACTTGTAAAATCTGTCTTCACCATGAAAATTCTGAAATTGTTACGTCTATTAATAGATTAAAGGATTAAGTTTCTTGAGACTAAGAGGATCTTAGACATCCTCCATAAATTCCTATCATGAGATCGGAGTATGATGGTCATAAATCTTTCTCTGGATTATAGAACGAATTTACCTCAGTCAGGATGTAGCAAAGGGGACAGAACGTAGGTCTAAATATTTGCTACTGTTTCTTATTATTGACTCGGAAATTTCAAAAAGTGGAGGAACGTTATATGTGACATTCGACTACATATAACGACACTTAAGGATTACGTACAAAATCTTACGACTTATACCTTATTCTTAATTATGTATAACGTAAATTAGTGATTTTCCTTTAACGGTAATAACTTGAGACTTATTGTACATTTAACGGGAGAACTAACCGAATTTAACCAAATGAATCTAAGTACTATTAAGAGGATATTTTATTAACGTTACCAAGAAAACGTTTGTTTAGTCCACATACAAAAAGTAGTCACTGATACTCTTCTAAGTTGACTCTTAGAAGATAACCTCTGTTTTAAGTTTAAAAGAAAAAAGAAAATAAAAGAAATAACTTCCTATTAACGAAATGTCTTAAAACAACAAAAGACAGTTTGGAGTTGTAATTAGTCGGTATCCATATGTATATAGGGAAGGGAAAAGTTGGAGGGAGGGTAGAGGGAGGGGTAGGACTGGGAGAGGTAACTATATCGCGAGGACACACTCAAAGGACTCGGTATCCGTTTAAGGGCAACCGATAGATAAAATACATGACAAAGCAATTCAAAGGTACAATGAGAGAGTTATGTAGAGTGGGAGAGGAGCGGAGAGGGGTACAGGTATTCAGACAAGAGTTGCAGGCAAAGAGGTAACGACGGGACATTTATTTAAGATCTAAAGTATATACACGCAATCTTATAATATAAATGAAAAGAGAAAGCCTGAGTGAAGTGAGACATATTATCCAAGATTCAAGTAGGTGGAGTAGTCTTGACTGAGTTTACACAAGGAAAAACACCGACTCACATAGGGTAACACATATACATGTTCAAGAAATAGGTAAGTAGACAGCTACCTGTAGATCCAACGAAGGTACAAGATCAATAACATTTATTACGAAGTCACTTGTTACCCTATGTACACAGAAAAAGTTAAAACCAAAGGAGTCCCATACCCGGATCCTTACCCCAAAGACCCAGTACACCACCAAAATAAGGACCAAAGAATTCCTTAGAGGTATGGCAGAAGGTATCACCAACATAGTTAAATGTAAGGGTGGTTGTCACGTTCTCACAAGGGAAAAGAGGTGTGGGGGAGGTCCTAAATAACAAACATCTGAAAAACTACTACCGGTAAGACTAACCACACTCCACTATAAAGTAACACTAAAACTAAACGTAAAGAGATTATTATTCAGTACAACTCGTAGAAAAGCACACAAACAATCGGTAGACATACAGAAGAAACCTCTTTACCAAAGGAAACACACTCAAGAGTGATAAACTAAGAGGGATCCTAATCAAGAGAACATTAGACCCCAAAACTTCAGTCACGAGGGTGAGGTTTCCGAGTCCTGAACTAGAGCTCACACACACCCTGAAAAGGTGACCAGTCCATGAGGAGAGACGGGAGTCGTCTACCAGAAAAGGTGGCCAGTCCATGAGGAGAGACGGGAGTCGGCACCAGAAAAGGTGGCCAGTCCATGAGGAGAGACGGGAGTCGGCACCAGAAAAGGTGGCCAGTCCATGAGGAGAGACGGGAGTCGACACCAGAAAAGGAGACCAGTCCATGAGGAGAGACGGGAGTCGACACCAGAAAAGGAGACCAGTCCATGAGGAGAGACGGGAGTCGGCACCAGAAAAGGAGACCAGTCCATGAGGAGAGACGGGAGTCGGCACCAGAAAAGGAGACCAGTCCATGAGGAGAGACGGGAGTCGACTACGAGACGCACGTGAAGACGCAGACTTACACATAAGACTACATAGACACCTCTCTCTACAGGAGGTGCAGGTGGACGAGGAGACGGTAGAACAAGAGGACACACGTAAGTCCTTGACTCTAGGTGAGAATAGGAGTCCGACCCACCCGAACACAAGAACGTAGTCGAACGCCCCGGACTGACCACGACTTCCCTGTCGAGACCGATACCGGTCTAGTCCGAAATCCTGGGTACCCGTCGAAGTTTCCCCGAAGAGGTACAAGAGAGAGAGCGGACACGGACATAACAACGGTACCGGAGACGGAGGTCACACCGGTGGCCCGACGGTTTGCTCGGTAGAGGGGATTGTTCTGGGGACCGACGACCGGGTCAGTTTTAGGTTACAAGGGTACTTCGATAATATTATTTTGTATTTGCGTCTCGAGGACTGAATGTATCCATGAAGGTTTTGGGTCATAGATTAAACCCTGAACATTAACATAAAATGATACTCTGACAGGGGGTGTAACACACTCGAAGTCTGGGGTGTTTTAGATCTAGGAAAAAAACTAGACCCCTCGTAATCCATGAGACAGTTATCCGTTTTCATAAAATGCACAATTTGACCCATTTTCGAAAAGGTAAATACGAGTTACTTGTAACTTAGTTTTACTCATGGGTTCAGTCAAACTTTCGTCTATCTTTAACAAAGACATATTCACGGAACTGTCAACGGTGACCAAAACCTAAGTGTAATCCGACCCAACAGTTAGTGAAGAAATCGTAAAATCTAAAGGAAAAAGAATTTATCGTTATCTGTCCTTCGTGAATCGTCGAATGACACTATAATCGGTTACCTCATACATAAGTATATGAATGTTTAGATTCAGAGATTTACGAAAGTTTCCTTCCTGTTGACATGAAACCCAGCTAAGACCGGGGTCCTTAAGTTTTTTGTGAAAAATCAAATTTTGGAAATTTTCTTTCGTAGAACTAAGTAGGGACTTCAGTTACGGTTTACGAATAACTTGCCTATACAGAAACTAAACAAACACATCGAATGTAGAGACTACAGAACCTTACTGTCGTACTAAATGTAGAAGTAAAGTCACTTTCCTATCGAAAAAGGAAGTAAGTTTCTCTGTTTTTTTTACTAGGTCAACATTTATAGGAAGTCAAATTCATCCCAACCTGCAATATTGATTAAAGTTTTAAGGGACACCCTCCCGTCTCCTAATGATATCAGAAGAAAACCAACCGTAAAATTTTCAACTTTACAGCGGTCGTTACGAAAATTTAGTGAGTGACGATATCTTCCCCTCAATATTCCCTTTTGTTTGGTTCATCATAAAGATTTATTATCGTCGGCGGTTACCATTGTCACTCGTAAGATTACCTGAGGCACACACAGTCGTACTCCGGGAAGTCCGAGTAAACCAAATACCGAAATCTGAGTAGTGGAGAAACGAGTCGAAATAAGAATTACACGAGTCAGTATAGACTGAGAAACATTGGGAAATCTGACATCAGACGGTCCGAGGAGACAGTTACCCTAAAAAGTCCGTTCTTATGCCTTCACCTAAAGGAGGTCCCCTAGAAGGACTGGGTCCCTAACTTGGGTGTAGAACACACAGAGGACATAACGTCTGTCTAAGAAATGGTGACTTGGTAGTCCCTTCGGGGAATAACAATTACTCAATGGTAGAATAGGTTCATTTAAAGAGAGAGGTCTGGAGTCAAAGAAACATACAGATTGAACATCCTACCACGGACGATGTATCGACTACTATTTATAATTTTCATATTGTTGGTCTCAAATATCGACAAAGACACTTCTTTAGTCTCCACGTAAGACATACGTACTCTAGTGAACCACCCCTTACCCCCACCATCAGTCCGTCACTAGATCCAACTTTTGTTTTCACGCAGAGAACGGACATGAACAGGTGTAAACCCGTTGTTTTCTTATTTTTAATCACATTACAATCACTGTAATAATCCTCTCATTTACCACTACAGTGCTCCCTGTTAATTGACGGCATGAAAAAGAGACTAGAGAACCATTGTAATGCTTCTGTTTTAGTGACGGTCCCTGATCCAACATAAGACAAACCTACGAAATCAAATTTTCGACCACTGAGGAATTGAAAGGACTGTAAGTACCAATTCTCACTGTCGTCACCCAGGGGTTTCCCCGTGACATATGTCACTATGTTTATTATGACTCTTCCCGAAGGGTCCACCCCGATCATCATTTCTACGACTGACGGTCACGTCCTCCGTCCTCCACCCCCAAGTCAGGGACCCAACCCTTCTAGGGGACTTCTTCCTTTACCGTTGGGTGAGGTCATAAGAACGGACCTCTCAGGGTACCTGTCTCCTTAGACCTCCCGATGTCAGGTACCGCAGTGTGTCTCAGTCTGAGTAGACTTCACTGAATCGTGTATATTATGACTCTTGGATTTGACTGAAATAATTTTCCAATTTTTTTTATGACATCTACCAAGTTACTGACACCTTGGTTGTACGAACGAAAAAAAAGTCTAACTGTTCTACTAGTGTTAAAATTTTATGAAGAGGATCGGAAGAGAGACGCAAAAATAAATGAGAGTAAGTGAAACGTCTATCGGAAAACCAACCTAGAGAAGTCTTTCATTGTAAGATTCCCGTCTCATAGATCAGACACCACACCAGACACCGAGACATTATGTCAAAAATTAATGGGTTGTCGAACGATGTTATTTAATTTAGAAATGATGTCCTTAGTGAAAAACCTATACGACCCACCAGATTGAAATTGAACCAGTTACCCTTCTAAACTTAATAAAATAAAAAATTACGTGTATTGAGTAATTCTAATCAAAGTAAATAGAAACTGATGGTCCTTTTGAGGTCATTTTACTTATATAGTTTTGAGACAACCTAATATCAGTCGTTCGTGTAAATGTACACATATTAAGACGTGAAAAGGATACACTTCCTTGGGAACCGAAGTATTAAGAGTTGGGTCCTGACAAGTTGAGGATTCCTTGACATACTGAAACTCTCACCTCCCTGAAGTTTCTCGTTATTATATAAGCAAGATTATATAAGATATATTTAAAACTTTGTTTATACAACCATAAAATCTTCCAATTATTACGTTTATTAATTAAAAGTAATTTTAATACTCATTTTGTAAAATTTCCATCTAATATAATTTCATTATATTTTAATTTATTTCATTACATTTTAATTTCAATATAATTTCATTATCTAGGATAAAATACCTTTATTTTTTTATTCTATTTGTATTTTGGTTAATGAATCCATAACGATACACGGATCATAAGTCGATTGTAAAATGTAGTGTTTCATCCACAATAAAAGTATCATGACTATTCTCTACCACCGAAGTCCTCCGGTTGATTGAACGAAAATCAGTTTCGAAAAAATTCATCCCTTCAACTTTAAACTTAAATCCGTGAGATGGAAATCTTGACATAAAGAGTTGGTAACATAAAATATTATAGTCGGGTTCAAACATTGAGGGACATTTGTAGGAAGTTCTGTCATACCTATAGACACACCGACATGTATATATAACCATATTTTAAAATATATTCACTCTATTCATATCCGACAAGACATTCGATGAAAAACTAGATATTACACAGTACCCAGAGAAAGATATATATTCTTTTTCTATCTCCTATCTCCACTAGAGTCCACCGGAACCGGCCGTCGTCGACCTTCGTCCTAAAGTCAAGGACCGGTCTCTAACTTCAGTCCGGAGTCTTCACTCTCGTGACTTAGGATTGATGATCTGGTCACCAGTCACTGTTCTGGTACCGGGAAACCAAAACGTCTTTTCCTAAGGGTGTTTCTACCTTTCATCACTTTGTACAATTCACAAATAATCTCCTTTTTCTCAGCGACACCTACCTGTGTACTCATCCGAGTCTCTCTCTCAGTGTCGAAGTACCACCAGACGGAGTGAATGTCCTTCGTAAATAAGGTCCGAAAGAAAGTGGTCAGCAAAACGAAACGGACCAAGACTCAGGTATCAACCGTATAGAGTGCTAGGGGTGTACACACACGTGTGTAGGATGAGTTCTACCTAATGTCCGTTCTCCGACTACCCATCCAAGAACAGTAAGGGGAAAAACTGTAGGTTCCTGGAAATATCAGGTCTTCCAGAGGAACTGAAACTCTTACTCTTTATGGACCAGAGATAGAAAGTAAATACGTCCCGAGTCGAGGAGGACGAGAAGTAGAACCTCATAGACAAGTGTCCACTGTATGAGGTCGACAAGTCCGACCCCGGGTAGATAGAGGACGGAGTCTCCATGTATTAAAATTCCCTACTTACGTTAAGATATTACTAATTTTTTTTATCTTTCCAGTATACGTATACCCAGTATAGGAGAAAATATCCGTCTATATTTAAGAGATCTTATAATTAAATATATGACTACTCGACAAAAAAGAAAAAAAATCCCAGTTAGGATGATCCTCCTTAAAACCCTGTTTTCGATATCGATAATATATAAACCACGTAGAAAGATCGTTAGTTTATCCTTTGATCTCATTTACTTACGACACAATCGATACAAGAAAGTTTTAACAATATAGTCACAAACAAAAAGAAAAAATTGTATCGGTCTTATTGACACTAACAACTTCACCCTCAATAAAAGTACAAATATTAGTAAACATAGACGAACGTTTTAGTCAAGACAAGTCAACGAGTCAGCACAGACTGAGAAACGTTGAGGTACCTGACGTCGTACTGTCCGAAGGGACAGGTAGTGGTCGATAACCTCGAACGAGTTTGAATACAGGTAACTCAACCACTACGGTAGGTTGGTAGAGTAGGAGACAACAGGGGGAGGGTAGGACGAAAGTTAGAAAGGTTCGTAGTCCCAGAAAAGGTCAATCAAGAAGCGTAGTCCACCGGTTTAATGACCTCGAAGTCAAAGTCGTAGTCAAGAAGGTTTCTTATAAGTCCTGACTAAAGGAAATCCTAACTGACCAAACTAGGGGAACGTCAGGTGCCCTGACAATTCTCAGAAGAGGTTGTGGTGTCAAGTTTTCGTAGGTAAGACGTCACGAACCGAAAGAAATATGAGGTTGAGAGTGTAGGTACGTATGTACTGAGGACCTCTTTGGTATCGAAACTGATATACCTTGAAACAACCGTTTCATTACAGTGACGAAAAATTATAAGACAAATCCAACCAGTATCGAAAAGAAGGTTCCTCGTTCACAGAAAATTAAAGTACCGACGACAGTGTTAGACGTTACTAAAACCTCGGGGGTTTTTATTTCAGACAGTGACAATGATGACAAAGGGGTAGATAAACGGTACTTCACTACACTGACTTACTGTACTAGAATCAAAAAAGTTACAACTCAAAATTCACTCGAAAAAGTGAGAGAAGAAAGTGAAAATAGTTCTCCGACAAAGCAAGGGGAAGCGAAAGACGGTCTTCCCACCACAGTAGACGTATGGACTCCATACCTATAAAGAGGCACGTTTGAACTAAGATCGAACACGAAGTAGGTCAGACCGTAAAACGTACTACATGAGACGTATATTCAATTTATTTGTTCCACTGTTATATGTCGAAACTACATCAGGAAAGGGTCAAACCTTGGTCAGACAACAAGGTACAGGTCAAGAATGACAACGAGGAACTAGACGTATGTCTAGGGAGTCCTCCGTCCATTCCACCAGACCATAAGGGTAGAGATTCTTAAAAGGTGTCAAACAACACCAAGTGTGTCAGTTTCCGAAATCGTATCAGTTACTTTGTCTTCATGTATAAAAAAGACCTTAATAGAACGAAAAAGATACTAGGTTGACTACAACCGGTAAACTAGAGACCAAGGAGATGGTACAGATTTAGATCGAACATGTAGACCTTCAAGAGTCAAGTGTATGACTACTTCGGTTCGAACTTCCTAAAACTCGTAATGAAACGATCGTACACTCTACTCACGTCAACATACCGTCAAACTTGTAAATAAACCGTAACGGAAAGAAACCTTAACCTTACTTTTGACTGGAAAAGGTCACGACATCGTGACGATTCAAAAGGTTTAAACGACCGTATAACTTACATGGTGAAAGTGTCGTAGTAGAAAATTCTAACCACACTTTATCACTCACTTCAGCGAGTCAGAACAGGCTGAGAAGTGCTGGGGCACCTGACATCGGGTGGTCCGAGGAGGCAGGTACCCTAAGAGGTCCGTTCTTATGACCTCACCCAACGATAAAGGAAGAGGTCCCCTAGAAGGACTGGGTCCCTAACTTAGTTCCAGAGGGTGTAACGTCCGTCTGCGAAATTGGAAACTCGGTGGTCCACACTTTATCGAGTCGACCTTAAGGTAGTGGAGGTGATCGAAACAAGTATCACTACGAAGGATACTACTTCACTACGGGTTGCACTGAAGTGTAAGGTCTTACAGACCGAGATCCACTCACTAGTATGGTAACACCAATAGACCCAGTACTTCTAGAAAAACATATCAAGAAGACACATAAAAACAGTGGAGAATTATATAAGACGAAGACAATCCAGGTATGACAAAGACAACAAATAACACGGGTAGAAACGTACTTTATAAGGGGACCATAGGTTTAAAAGAACTTCTCTAGAGATCTAGAACTCATCTAATCTAGAACTTAAGAACTTAAGAACTTATCTAAAGGGTAAGATAACAAAAAGAGGAAGGAGTCGGAATAGGAACACGTACGGTCCTGGGTCCCTGGGGACTTTTCTGACTCGGTCTGGAGGGAAACTCACAAACTGACAGAGGGCACCTCAGTGCCCAGTCGTCACCCGACGACACCCCGGGTGAGACCGACGTCGTCTGTCCCCTCCGAGTCGGACACTCGGGGTGGTATCTCGGTGACTCGTCTGTTGGGTGTCTGACCTCTTGTTGAGGTGGTGTCTTCAAGAGCGTGACAACGGTTTCAAAATTCCGGTGTTATCTAAAGGGTCGGACCCCGACCGTTTCCCTGTCTCTTAGGGGACCCTTAAACTGAAACTTCTGGTCACCGTAAACTAATGTTTTGAGGGCGTCCTGACCCCTTTGTCTGAGAACCTCCCGTGTTTGTTTTGGAACAAGTGTGGTCCTGGGTCCTCTCTCCTAGTCACTGGGGTGTTCTTTGTCTCGGTCCGAACGGACACTCACAAGTCCTCAGAGACCACCTCGACACCTAGTTGTCACGTCAGTCCCTGTGACTTATGTTGTGAGGACCGTATTTCGGAGAACTTCCTCCAACGGTAATGGAGACGGTTTCAAAACGGAGTCCGGTTTGATGTCCCTTCCTTATGTCGGTGTGGGTAATTGTCTTTTAACCTAGTATCTAAATGACTCGTACCAGGGTGGGTAGTCTTGTTCTGGGTCTAAGGGGGCATCGGTCAAGGAGGGTAGTCCTTCTTACCCCTTATCTATACAAATATAAAAATTTGTCTAAATACTAGTCTTACCTATAAAAATGTTTGATCTCGAAAACCTTAGTATACTATGTTTTTTTAAAATATTATAGTAACACAAAGTGAAGGTAAAGAGTGAAATTTCAGGTTACGAATTTTTTTTCACATAGTATGAACTTAGGAAATTTCAAACAATCGTTTTGGTTTAAAGTCTATTAGAGAATTTAAAGACTCTACTGCAGTTTAATAATATCCTTATATACCAAAATGTGATGACATTTTAAGTGAAATAGTTTTTTAAGTGAAATAGAAAAGGACCTTCTAAATTTTTTTATATTATATTAAACAAAGGATATAAAACTTCTGACAAAGGGTATTTTATTGTTTAAGGTTTACACGATCATAATATAAGAAAGAAAGTAATATACTCAGTTAAACGTCAGTCAAACAAAGATCAATTTTGTATTTACACTTCTGTATTTTTGAAAGTTTAGTTGATGTCATAAAATGGTAAGAATTCCAGATGATTAAAAAAACCAGAAAAACATCAATACACAAACATATACACACACACACACAATTACTTTCGGTAATTTAAACTATAGATGACTTTATGTCCATTTTCCTTTATTCGTGAAATAACTTTAAAGTAGTACTACGTCCTATATCAAAATTTAAAGAGGTAAAGACAGAGAGAATGGTGAATACTTAACTAAGATACTCCGTCAGTGAAAAATACTTTGTTCTATAAATCGTGTAATTTGGATTTTATAGGATACTTTTTTTAGGATATTTGTGTGGTAGAATATTTGTTTTATAGGTTTTGGAATGTATTACCTCAAACAAAGAAAGTCAAAACTAATGGACACAAAGAAGAACTAAGTATACAACAAACTAAATAGATTGGATGCAAAATAAAAACCAAAGAACGAAACAAGGTAAGAACACATAAAGGTTCGAAGGACCCTATAGAAAGTCATATAAGTTAACTGTAGGTCTAAAAAGTTGAAACTAAATAAAAACCTCTACGAGTCAGTGCACCTTTATAAAAGATAATGTCCGGTGTTACTTTGCCCGTCTAAACCACATGAAAAACCCTAAGAAGATAGTCAAAATAGAAGTTCTATATTTTGTCAGACCTCCGAATATTTAATATTAGATAATTTATGGAGGAAGACTTTTGAACAATTTTGTTACCATGACATAAGAAGTAGGTATAAGAGTAGAGATCTACAAAGATAGTTTAAAGTACTATCTAGGACTACCTATTTAAGTTCGTATTAGGTTAATCTAATAAGTACACGAAAAAGACGAAGAAATAAGACGGAAGAATGGAAGTTGACCCATCCAATTATTGGACCTAAAAATTTACACTAGTAACTAAAGTTTTTGAGACAAAAATTCAAAATTTAGTGGGAATTTTAAGAAAGACCTCTAGTTTTATTAGCAAACAGAAACGGTAAAAGACAAAAATTTCTATAAGAGAGGTTGAGACTAGAAAAATGTTGAAGTTTAAAAACGTCCCTTAAAGGACCGGTGGGTCACCAATTCTGGGGTACGAAGGTGACGTCCCCCTTGTTCCAACTAGGGACCAGTCCCTTGATTCTAAAACGTACAGTGTACTCCCCCAGTTTTTCTTTTAGAGTTTGTAATAACTTAAAAGTATGATTTACGCATTTATATCTCGTCGTCGGATCTCACCTAATTAGGGCGGATGACTCGTCTCCACTCTCTCATTGTAAGTTCAGACCGAAGAGTGTCTCGGTTCTTGAAGTTCGAATCTCGTTGTCTATCTTCCGACTAAGAAAAATTATCTATCTCGGAAAATAATTTCGGATGACAATTGGTATTTACAAGATAAATGAATATATAGGAACTTACAGAGAATTACTGACGAAACCTTACTTGATACTTACAGTTTCAGAAGTCACCTATGACAATCTTCTGTCATAATTTCAACAAGGATAAGCAAGATACACGTTCGACTACAAGTAATATAACTATAAATAAGATGAAAAATAAACCTTAGAAACTTTAATACGAAATTAATTCAACAGTGATTGGCATCTGGTAAATCGTATAAATTAAGTCAAAACATAACTCTTTGAATCATAAATAAAAAGGGGGTACAATGGTAAGTCGACAAAAAGGTCTTCTCAAACCCTACTTACGTTACCAAAAAAAGGTATGAGCTAGAGAATTCCCATCAAAACATCTGATGTGTATTTTAATTACGTGTATCTTTTCCATTTAACCCTACAGAAAGAGTCGCATATATATTCGAGAATAAAGACTAAAATATTTATAATTGTATTTATAAAAGGAAATGGTAAGTAAAAACACTATGACATATCCTTCTTTTTATTTTAAAGTCTTTCTTATTGTAGTGTTATGGATTTTTTATCTGAGTAGATCATTGTTTTACAAATCAGAATAAATACAGTATAAGTAACTAAAAATAAATTACGTTGATATAGACCTTATGTTTCAGTATTCACTATCTCTTGCAGTGGTATATTAAAACTAGTATAAGGTAATTATACTTTAATACTGTTGTAACAGTAGATGATCAGTAGGGTCCTTTGAACGGACAATTCATTTAGTTCCCATCTTTGAACAATCGTGTACTATGATAAACTGAAAGAATTGTTATACTCAAACTTCACCATAGTGGAATACGAAAATTAAACGTACGAAGACTTAAACTTTATGTTTAAAACATAGTTTATAAAAAATTTCTGTAACAAAGATATGATAAGGAAAAGGGACTTTTACGGTAAAAATACCTTCTTTGAACTCGAAAAAACAGGTTACGAATTAATGAACTCAATTTTATACATTTGTCGTAAAAAAGAAGGTAATCTTTTTTCTTTTATAATTAAAATCCCCGGACCATAAAGAGAAATTCGTGTCCGTCAATAAAATACATAAAATACTGATACGAAATAAGACAATCGAGTGATACTTGTCTCTTTAAGTACGGAAACTGAAAAATTGTAAAAACGTAAATTTCTCTACGTGGTTCTTCCTACTTTACTAATTTGGTAGTGGACGAACCGTGTTTTTCATCTCATAGGATGACGAAGTCACAAAGTAGGACATGGACAGAGTAAAATTGGTAAGGAGGGGGTGGTACTACCTTGTGTACGTAGAAAGTCTTCTTATGTAACCAGAGTGGAAACTTTACCGAGTGTTTTTTAGTGACACAAATATAAAACCTTTTACACAAAAGGTTCTTCGTTATGAGATTTTAAACCACTAATTCATCACTGACAAGTCAATTTAAGAATGTAATTACGTTGACTTTTTAATTAACCTAACCGTCTTTTTTATATAGCATGTAGGGTAGGAACGAGATTCCCGAGAGGTCTCTCGAGTGCACACCGGAGATGTCACCTGTGGTCGACGAATATTTATACTCACTTGGTGTCTGTTACTTCCGGATTACCCATCATATGACTCTTAAGGGAACCTAGAATGGTAAAAATAAAGTATTATAATCTTATAATCTTTATACTAATGAAAGGGTAAATCGAAACTGTAATAAACGTGTTCCAATTATCCTCGTGTGGATAATAAAATGGAAAACGTATAAAACTTAGGTAAAGTTGGACATTACTACATCGACTGTTCTTAATCCAAGTCAACTTCTATGTAAACGAAAAGTCAAATGTGTCACCATACAGATAAACGGTGTATGTTTTATAAAAAATCTATTTTCATAAAGATGTATTCTTTATATATCTATTATAGAGTCGACACTGTAAAATATTAAGCTTGTACACATTTCAGTAAAAGTAAGACAGTTTTTACTCACGTTTCTCGTGGTCTTCTGATCTCATTTTTTTTTTCCGTACCTGAAATTTTAATCGTTTTTAAATAAGTTTAGGTTTGAGTTTTCATACTTACATCCGTTCATAGGATTGAAAAACCTCAGAACTAAGAAATAGATACTTTATGGTTATTATGAAGTTTCTTCATACATGGTACGGTTAGAACTTAAGAGGACAAATTAGAATAGAAAGAAGTAGACAAGGGTAGAGTGATTTACCTTCAAAGTAAACGAGACAACTAGTAAGATTTTGGTGTCTTAGTAGGAACTAAGGACAAACAAAAGAGAGAGTTGTGTATTTTGAGCCAGATGGTTTATTCGGAAGTCACACGAGCGAAAAGAGACAGACATGAACCTACAAGATAGGTTTGGTGGTAGAGGTAGGGAGACGATTTCTTTCTTTCACTTCAGCGAGTCAGCATAGGTCGGGAAACGCTGGGGTACCTGACATCACACGGTCCTTGGAGACAGGTACCTTAAAAGGTGAGATCTTATGACGGCTCCCAACGGTCAAGAAAAGGTCAGGGATATGATACTGAGGGAGTTAAGACAGAAGTGTATCATCAACCTCTTTAGAAAGTTTTCTTATAATTAGTCCATGATTTCAGGAATTAGAGGTCTATTTTGGGAAAGTCAACAACGTAAGTCTGATTTTAGGTACGTCACTGGGCAATCAAAATTACAATTGTCAGAGAGGGGTGTCGAATTACGAGGGAATACTTGACTACGGTGAGGAGAGGAAGGAATAAGAGCAAAAACACGTTTATAAAGGTGGTGAACCTTACCAGAAAGAATCCTGATAGAGTATCAATCGAAGAGACATAAATAAAGACTCAAATCAATAAAACCGAAGTTTCTCCAGAAGGAATTGGTGGGTCACATTTCATGTCAACTGGGGTCGTTTCCGTGAGACGTTGTATAGGACAGAGTGAAAAGACTATCATGAATATTGATTTTAGAAGACATAATAACAATTATATAACAGTTGAAGTTGGTCGTAGTGGTCAATGGTTCACTTAGTGTGAGACGACGAGTGGTGAATGTTTTAGTTAATGTATGAGTTGTTTACCATTGTCTTTTTCCACGAATGCAATATTACGACCGTTAGATCCCTCTACCACCTAAGTCACAGGGAATTTTGGTGGAGGGTTCTAAGACCAACTGTAACGTTCAAAATTTCCCGTTGTTCATTAAAGTCAATTAGTGACTCTATCTCCCAGTCTCGGTAACAGTGGGGGAGGACACACGTCCAAGGAATTAAGGAACACTAGAAGGAGATTTACAATGGTACAAGGGTGTCAAACCCTCTAATGACTTCCCCTTAGATCCATTCTCTAGACCAGCAGACCATTAATAAATGAGAATTAAAGGTGAAGAAACTAGATACCTTCCTTGACTGTTTAATCCGTACCAAAACATACTAGTTTTACAAACTTTCCTTACGAACTTAGTCTCTACTCATTTCACAACTACGGACCAAATTTTTAATCAAAGTTACATCGAAACGATTTCACTGTCCTTTTCGCCGAAGGACTACTCCCACCAAAGGATGTTCCTCGACGAAATGTGTAGAAGGGTCATTTTTCCTCTTTTAGTCATGGTACTTCCGTCCCTAAATCAATCAGAAAAACTACGATATGGACGTTGTGGACCTTGTCAGAACTATGTATTAACACTTTTAGTGACTACCGGTGATCATAAAAGGTATTTACACACACATACAAACTCATTGATACGATTAACAATACCTCTTATGTTTTAACTAGTCTGTCACTATTAGACCGTGTTTCTACCCGATTTCACACATATGGTTTATTTGAATATTTATCTTCTATTTTGTCCCATCCCCTATTATTTTGACAAACCAAAAAAAAAAGACATTCACTTTATATAACGTGTCTCATACCGTAAATGGGATCAGAAGTTACCGTATTTTAAAGTACTCGTTTATAATTCAATTAAAACCTTGTTAATAACCTTGTCACGATTGTCTCCGTCTTTTATCAAAATGACACTTGTCTGATTTATTAAGGTCCACGGGAATTCCAGAAGTATATTATGATATTACCCCATATCCGTTTGAGGTAAAACGTCACGTGGAAAGCGCAAACTATCTTTATTAAGTGTTATACATTTTCACACTACCTGTCCCTCCGGACCTCACGACGTTAGTACCACAGCGTTTCTCAGCCTGTGTTGACTCGTTGACTTGACTTGACTTTTCACACTGTATAACATGTTGTAAATGGCTTTGAAAAGGAGTGAGAGAACAAACGCTATTCTTAAGACAAATTTCGAAACGTTTAGAAAACTACCCTATATTTACTTCGAACCTCATTCTTGACACTAAAGTACCTAGTGTAACACAGGGAATGAGATCGTGAATTAGTCTGTAAACATCAGTTTAATTAAAGGAAAGAGAAAAGTGAGACTTCATTGTAAAAGGTCCATAAAATCTCTTAATTAATCAAAGGTAATTAATTAAACAAAAGTAATACCGAAATTATTGAGATGACTTAGAGACTCATTGAGTAACCTTACCGCATTGAGTAACGGTTGACGTTATGTTATTCGAAATACACTTACCTTAAGAAGAAAACTACAGTCAGTTAATTGATTTCGTGAAAAATTTTACGGATGGAATATTCGATGAGACACGGGTCCTGTGACATCTCTGAGGTCCTCATCTGATAATCCAACGATGTTGAAATGTCAGATCAACCCTTCTTTTATAATTGAATATTCTGGTAAGTTTTACTTACTTTGTATATTAATTAGAAGGTGTTATATTATGATACTCATTATTCATTATTCTTTACAGAATCCTGCTAACTACTTCAAGTTGTCTCGAGGCAAAAGTAACAGGGTTCAGAGGTCGGAGTATCTTACATGAATGCACACATATTAGTATGGTCTTTCAGATGAGAATCAATAAAACAGGATCTCATCATATAAACATCATAAGTTCAGACCCATACGGAATTAGAATTGTCCTACGATAATTTAGTATCATCCGTCCTCAGATGTTTCAGTTATAGATACTTCACACATCCCCCTTTCCCTTGCCCCGTCTGACTCTTTAGTCACTCACTTATTGATTACTCAGGAATTACTTAAATTTAATCTATACAGGTACATAAAAGAGTGAATTAGGAGTATTAATAGAACGTTTTATAACTATCTATGGGAACACGTGTAAAGTGTCAACTCCTTCGTCCGAGTCTCTCTCCTTCCTTGAACACGGTCTATGAGTCGATTATTTATCGTGTCTGTCTTACGTCCGGAGAGAAAGGTTTCGATGACAAAAGACGTTGTAGTATATTGGATGACTTAATTTTTTTTCAGATATTATCTTCATATTATGTTTCCTTTCAATAAGATCCACAAACCCCTCTTAACCTAAGCAAACTTAATTAATCAAAAGAAATAATACACTAAAAATGGGGTCACTCGGATTCTGATTGTGTGTTATCTTACTCGGAAATATTAATTCATGTAATATTTTACTTTATTAGTTTAGAGGTAAACTGTTCTGAGTACAAAAACAGAAGTTATTCAAGAGTTTGATTCTACTATATCTATCTATAGTTGTTAATGTTTTGTTATTCACAATTGTCACTGTAAGTTCTTTACTTGGAAAAAGGTACTGATAAGACAGAAAGTAATAATGAATTTAAGAAAGTTGTTTCTAACCAAACAATTCCCTTTATGTTAACCTTCCTAAGTTTATGCTAGTAAGAGAAAATGTCAAATATTTTCTTATTATAAATTTTCCGATTAAGTCCAACAATTTTATAAAACCACTTCAATATTTATGAGGTGGTCCTTAGACAAAGAATACACCTAGATTAAAAGTACAACGGAAATGACTTCCTGATGGTTAAACTACTAAACGAAATAAGAAAGTTTTGATTTGATTATCCAAATCAAAATTATAAAAGACGTTTACCAAATTCCAATAAATTCCTTCGAAGTATTACGGACAAATTTCATGTATGAATGGGTGAAAGACTCTTAAGGAGACATCAGTAAATGAACGTATACGGTCCTTTACGTATTCTTTTAAGTCGTGGGATGCACATAGATTTCTCCTTAGACCCCTCTCCTTTTTCTCCTCTTACGTTTAAAAAATTCACTCTTTAACTAGTTACGACGATTGTAGACACTAGATTGAAACGTGATAGGTTATACCATTGGTGGTCGGTGGACATCGATGACTCGTTAATGTCGTACCGACCAGGGTTAACTCTATACGACATTCACATTTTATATGTATCTGAAATTATTGAATTTTGTCTACATATACAAACATATCTATTGTATGTGTGTGTGTATATATATATATGTGTGTGTATGTCTCACACATACGTATATTCGTAGAGTACTTACGAAAATATAACTAATGTAAATTTACTATAAAATCTGTTTAATCTAATTTTATATATAACTTCAATTAAAATAGATAAAGTAAATTGAAAGGATACTGACGATCTTTTAAATTTTAATGTATATATTGAGTTTAATGTAAAGACGACTTGTTATTAATAGATTCATTACTCCCTTTAGTAGTATCTATAGGAAAGGTAATGAACTATGACTAAGAATAACGGACTTTGAAACCTTAAGTTCGGGTACTGTACCCTTCGTATGGTTCACTCCAATATAGTTACCAGTTTAGTAGAGATGAGTACATAGTATAAATGACAGATGGACAGTAGGTAGTCTTTCATGTCTCCACTTTTTCTACCTCGAAGATGGTAAGTAGACCTACAGACCTATTCTGTTCTTCGTAAGTGACTTGTCATTAAGTTCCGTACTATCCTCGGGGGTTTCCGACCATTTCACGGGTACCGACGATCTTTCGTTTTTTCGTTTTTGTTTTCCGTGAGTAAATACAAATTCCTCTTTCTTAAACCAATTCTCTAACACCTAACTTTGTTACGTGTTGGATTTTCAAATCTTAATATAAAATAACTCGTCTATACTACTTTCAAATTCGGACCCTTTGTCGGACAGTATATCGAGACTCCCTGTTATGTTTCTCTACTCCCTCCTCGGTCCTTTATCAAAAACGTTTTTTTTTTTTTTCAGTTTTTTTAGTTTTCTATGACAATTTCTTTTTTGTCTGTGAAGTCCAATTACATGAATAGTGAAAAGAATATACTCTTCTACGTTCTCTAACCTGAGAAACTTTACGTGGAATTAATAGATCCCGGGAAAAAGGGGGAGGTAGGACTTAGGGGAGTCTCACGTGTCAACCTCTGTCGACGTCATTGACCACCGACTACCGGTGTTGTAGGAAAAATGACTATACCGTTCTCTGCAGAAGGTGTCCTATCTCCTGACCAGATGGGTCTTCCTGATCGCATTCGTTTGGACTTGTCACTTTTTCCTCTTCTGTGCGATTCTTCTCGCTCCTTAGGGCCACTGGGTCTTGTGTCTCTCTCTTGGTCTATCTTTCGTTCGATTGTTGTTGTCGTTGTTCTCTGTTCTGTCACGAACTTCACACCTTGGAAACTAACGATTCCACCGCTTCGTAAATGACAATTACACAATCTGAGGGCCTTGGGTGGTTTTCGAACATCTGTGGTGTCTTGATATCAAGACTTCTCAAACATACTTCGTTACTGTAGACCTAAGTTTGACCTTCTTAAATTAACACGCACGATTCACAGGAGTCAGTACAGGCTGAGAAACACTGGGGGACCTGACATCGGGTGGTCCGAGGAGACGGGTACCCTAAGAGGACCGTTCTTATGACCTCGCCCAACGACACGGGAGGAGGTCCCGTGGAAGAGCTGAGTCCCTGACTTGGTGTAGAGAACAGAGGACATAACCGTCCGTCCAAAAATGGTGATCGCGGTGGACCCTTCGGGTTTGACATCGGAAAGTCCGTTTTCCATTACTCCTGGGTATAATTCGACTACTTTACTCCTATCTTCCTTCTTTACCTGTAGTTTCCTTAAGGATTCCGCAAGGTAATAGAACTCCGGATTTTACCTACGCAATGCATCATCACGAAATAGGACACAGACACACGCGTGTGTACACGCACACACACACATACACATGACCCCTTTTCTTATTCTGTTCACACGTGCTTCTCAGATGTTTCAGATCTAGCGTCAACATTTACAATTTTATCGAGACAAATTTGTAAAGACTCATGTCCAAGTGTTTCTCTCATTAAAAGGACGACTATTGTCACTCGGAAACACAGTAAAAAAAAAAAACAGACTATGGGTCAATACATCGTTTCATCTCTATCAATTACTATATATAAAGATTAGAATTCGTTTAAGTTACTTACGTGAATTCAAAGATCGTCAACGAAGTCCGTACTTTTTTCATACACGGATATAGGGGAAGAAGAACTGGATACAGTTATGAGGACAAAGTTCTATCTGATTCATAAAGAGTTTTCTTTATACCAATATATCCACACCGTACACTCTCATTTAAGAAACTAAGTCAGTATTTGTCATGTCACTTTGTAGTGATTTTCGGAGAGTAAAACAAGAAGTCATGACCGAATAACTTGGAAACAGACACTTGTTAGACACTTGTTACACGAACGCGAACGTGTCTGGAGTAAAAACAGCAGAGTCTTTACATTCTAGACAGAGGAAGATCAGTCTTTTAAAGACATTAAATTGAGGTAAAGAGGGTTTATATTTCTGGGACTCGAAATAAAGGTCTTCCTTTTTTTATTTCTTAGTTTGACGTCTTTCCCTTGAAAGGAGTTCGTTTCGATATTATTATCGTCGTCAAACTCAGAAGGAATTCCACATAAATGGATCAAACGTTTCTTATTTACTTTGGGTAAAGTCTGTGCTTAGGAGGAAGATACAGTCAAAAATCGAAAAATGGGTTTCGGTTCATATATATTACTCAGGTATCTGTCAGAAGTAAAGATTCATTAAGAACGGAATATGACTTTCTATTCCATCTTTTCTAAACCTTGTCGAAGAGACTGTAACTTAAGTGTATATAATTATAAGTTTTTTACACATAATAAATGTATAACGAAATGTATATATAATCGTATATGATACATATTATCACCATATTTATTATATATTAAATCCCATCATTATAATGAGGGTGTATTATCTAAATATCCCGAACGAATAAATAAGTAAATTAACCTCCTATTAATGAAGTGTTGTAATACTACCAAAAACGGTATGTAGTTGTACTTAGTGTTTACAGGTGAGGAAGAACTTGGAGGGAGGGTTGCCAACCGTCGTACCATACTCTGTTCACCGAAATTTCATGTAACCTAAATGATTAGGACTGATGTTTTTGAAACCAAAAGTAGACCTGTTTAAAGTCGTATAGACACTCGGGGTTAGAGGAGTAAACTTTCTTCACTACTATATAGGATGAAATCTCTTAATAAAAACTCCTAACGAACACTCTGATCCCTGAAATCTTTGGTTCCCTCATTGAGTATTTGCCAATCAAGGAAGTCACGCAATAGGATTGACATAATATATAGTCTTGTAACCGAAATTAATAGGGGAACATATACTAACAACATAACAGTACCAAGCAGAGTCCATGGATAGTGATCTTTTAGTTCTGTCCTACTAAATCTGTACGACTGACCTAATTCATATTTCATGCAACTGGAAATGACCTGTCTGATAAAGGACTGTTTGAACAGTCACTGATCTTGCACAAGGAAGAAAGCTGATCCTTCCTATAAAACTCAGGGTTCGCATAGCCGGTAATCAGATCCGTAAAGTACATGTCATACGTAAAAAGAATTGCAACATGAAAGAAAAACTACGTAGAACCTTCTGTGAGAACAGGTGGAGAAACTGGATTCGAAGAGTTAAAGTAGAGAGGGAGAACTTGGTAATTCTTGTTTCTAAATTTTTAAATTTATATTAGTGGACGTTAACTTTTGATAAAGGACTCGTATCGGGATCTGTATCAAATCCAAGACACATCCTTATCCGGAGCCTCTTCCGTTACCGTAGGGCGAGGTCATGAGAACGGACCTTTTAGGGTACCTGCCTCCTCGGACCATCCGACGTCAGGTACCCCAGCGATTGTCAGCCTGTGCTGACTCGTTGAAGTGAAAGCGAAAAGTGAAAGTACGTAACCTCTTCCTTTACCGTTGGGTGAGGTCACAAGAATGGACCTCTTAGGGTCCCTACCTCCTCGGACCACCCGACGACAGACACCCCAGCGTGTCTCAGCCTGTGCTGACTCACTGAATCGTCGTCGTCGTCGTCGTCGTCCTTATCCGGACTATTCGTACACTAGTCCTACGGACCACACTACATCAGGTACTCCGGAGTTTCTCAGCCTGTGTTGAGACACTGACTTGTTGTTGTTGTCTTCTAAGACTAGTTTTTAGACGAGGTGTAGACACACGGAACCAAAATGAGTTTCACAAGCATTGGATTCATAAGAGTAGATTCACCTAAAATGACACAAAATTACTTATCGTTGACGAACCTGACGTTCCTCTAGGTTGGTCAGGTAAGACTTCCTCTAGTCGGGACCCACAAGAAACCTTCCTTACTACGATTTCGACTTCGAGGTCATGAAACCGGTGGAGTACGCTTCTCAACTGAGTAACCTTTTCTGAGACTACGACCCTCCCTAACCCCCGTCCTCCCCTTCCCCTGTTGTCTCCTACTCTACCGACCTACCGTAGTACCTGAGCTACCTGCACTCAGACTCACTTAAGACCCTCAACCACTACCTGTCCCTCCGGACCGCACAACACTAAGGACCCCAGCGTTTTTCAGCCTGTGCTGACTCACTGACTTGACTTGACTTGACTAGTCTAAATATCCATTAAAGAAGACCCCTTTTTTTTGTCTTTAAGACCAATATTACTCTTGGACCAATATTACAAGAAAAAAATTTCTTGTATACAAGGTGATAAACCGACGTGATTCGGTTACAAAATAAACTTTTTATTTCTAACTCTAAGTTCACTATATCACAACTAATCATTCTTCCATCATTCTTTTCTAAAAAAAAAGTAAAAAAGACGCGGTACATTTGTTGTCAATTCAATTCGATTTTGTCCTGAACTTGAAAATCAGATCCCCAATTTTTTAGACATTGTGACTATTGTCAGTAGAAAAAATATTGTCGGGTTCTTATATACCACCGTCGACAAATCAGCGTTCAACATAAACTGAGAAAACACTGGGGTACCTGACATCGGGCGGTCCGAGGACAGGTACCCTAAGAGGTCCGTTCCTATGACGTCACCCAACAGTACGGGAGGAGGTCCCCTAACAGGACTGAGTCCCTACCTTGGACACAGAAGATGTAATTGTCCACCTAAGAACTGGTGGTTCGGTGTCCCATTAAGGACTTACATACCAATGAAGGGAATCCAAAACTACTATGACACTTATAAAATTTCCATGCTTTAGAAGACTTATTTAAGATTTAGTCTAAAAATATATTCACCGAAAACCAAAACCGACCCACATATTCCACCCTTGTTATGCTCAAGGAGATCTACTTGACTACGAAACAGAGGGTCGGTCAGGACAGCAAGCTGTCCGGTCTCTCCTTACTAAAAGAATAAACCACTTGACGATTGACCCATAAGTACTTGATCACACGGAATCGTTAACCAGTCAACAGTCAACACAATTGGTCGACGATACTTGAATGGTGTAACGAGCGATGACGTCCACTTCCGCCGTTCAGTTCTGTTTGTCCTGGATTTTTCCCAGAGTAAACTCAGTCGAAAGTATCGGTTTCCAAACTCATTGGACCTCACTCTCTTTAACACAACGTCATGGATTGTTGTTTCTTATTATGTCAGGAAATAAGACACACTAAATGTCATATTCTGTCCGTAAATGGTCCGGTCCGTGGGACGGGAAAAGAAAAGGGAAGTCTTTATGATAACATGTCAGTTCACGTCTTCAACACTCCCTCAGTTTTTTAGTTTTACTTCAAATTTACCATTTTCCGTGTTTTACCATAACACGTAGTAGTCCTTTCTTGTAACATTTTGACTTCTTAACGACGAAAAACTAAGTTCTTTCTTTAAAAGATTCATACTTCAACATCTTACCACTCTACATGAACCTCAATGCATCTTTGTCCTACCCTATTTCCAGTCACTCCTTACTGAACTCCCGTCGAGAGTGACCACCCTCTCCCACACACAATGTAATCAGCGAGTCAGGACAGGTCGAGAAACGCTGGGGTGCCTGACATCGGGTGGTCCGAGGAGACACCTCGGAACTCTATTTAAGAGTTCCGGGAATTCTTGAGACACAAATGTCTCAAAATATATATGTGTATATATTTTTAACAAAAAGGACGAGTTATCACTAGTCTGGTTTTGTCCACACTGACAACGACTCTTAAAAAAAGTCAAAGTTGTAGACCGTGTTTATGAAGATCCTCCAGTTTGAACATTTAGGTCCAAAATCCTCTCCTTGTCTTTTTGTAGTCAATAGTTACTCGAAAGGCAAAGTGTTCTCTCCTTTAACTCCGAACCCCTCCAAAAGGAGGCAGTGGTACAAGTGGACCTCTCGTCCACCTTAACACACTTTAATCCTAGGTTCAGAATCCCTGGGAGACTGAGTAAAAGTAACGGGGCGTGTACGGTAGACAACACCCAGTGTTCAGTGTATTCCTCCTATAATAACAAGAGAAATGAAAGTATGTAAGAGACTTGTAAAACTAACACTTTTGTCATAAAATGGGGTCACTTCTTTTCCGAAGACAGTTTTTTATATATATACAAGGAAAAGTTGTGTCTCTAAAGGAACGGTTTTGGATTAACGAATCATATTTTTACGATGTGAACACGGTACGTAATCATTTTAGTTAAGAGGTTAGATACTATGACGAGTCGACGACATAGACAGTCGTGAGACCCACACTTCGATTTTAGATTTTGACACAGTGGTCTGTGCTTCCAAATATTTCGAACGGGTGCATCTAATTAAAAACCAGACTAAAACGTCAAATACTCGAGACATCCGTAACACGAAAAAAGACAAAAGGAGACATTGGGTCGTAAATCTGGACTCCCTGACCCCACCATAATCGAGGGGTTATTATTAATATCTTTCCCTTTCCTTTACTCCATGGAAAAAAATTATGAAGTTTTAAAAGACCTTGTGCATGAGAGACAGCTCATGGTCCTTACAACTGTGTACACTGACAGTCTGGACTTTGTTGACTATCAGTCCCATATATGACTTCTACCAAAAAATTTTTAAGTCTTACTATGTTTTTCCGTACGTAAACTCAGTCAATAGATTACTTTATGTACTGACATTTCGGGTAACGTGTCTCACTTCATTCAGCCTTTCTCTTTTTGTTCATAGTGTACAATTGTATACATATACCTTAGATCTTTCTACATGATCTTGGATAAACGTCCCGTCGTCAACACTGCGTCTGTCTCTTGTCTGAATACCCTTGTCGCACCCCCTTTCTCCTGTTTACTGTTTACCTCTCTCCTCGTACCTTTGTGCATCGAAGGTATACATGTGATCTATCGGGCGACGTACTGAGTCCCTTGAGTCTGACCACTAGAGACTGTTGGATCTCCCACCCTCCACCCTCCCTCCAAGTTCATCCTCCCCCGTATACATATGAACACTGACTTAGTACAACTACATACCGTCTTTGTTTATGTTATAAGATTTCGTTAATAGGACGTTAACTTTTATTTAAAATTTTTTAGTCTTACCAAAGCGTCTCCACTAGTGTCTACCCTACAACAGTTTGATGCATCTTTAATACCATCTCTTATTAACGTACTTTTTCAGCCATCGACAGTCATCCGGTCCGAAGAGTCAGACACTTTAAGAGGTCCGTTCTTATGACCTCACCCACCGGTAAGGAAAGAGGTTCCCTAGAAGGACTGGGCCCCTGACTTGGGTCCAGAGGACGTAACGTCCGTCTAGGACATGCTAGACTTAGTGGTCCCTTCGGGCTAAGGGGACCTCTTCCCTCACCGATGGGTGAGGTCGTAAGAACGGACCTCTTAAGGTACTTGTCTCCTCGGACCACCCGATGTCAGGTACCCCAGTGTTTCTCAACCTGTGATACCACGTTGATTGTGAAAGGGAAAGAAGTCGTCAGCCATTTCTTTTCACACACACACACACACACACGTACGTGTGTACGTACACACACAATGTTAAGACAGTATAAACTCAAACTTCTTTTCTTAAAATCTCTCTTCAAACGGTTAATCAGACACAAATGAGTACCTTACGAACATGTAAGGGTAACTAATTTGGTGGAGTAGATTATCATAGACAGTTCTTTAAGTTCTAGTTAAGACAGTGACCTGTTTTATTTTTAATAAGTTCACTGATCATGTAAACTTTCTACTTTGGAAACTATAAACTCCTAAAAGAGTACCTATCGGTGAAGTAGTTATTTATTATTTGTAGGTCATTCGTCACTGACTAAAAACTTACAAAAGTCTTGACTTCTTTTGTCTCTTCTCATTTAGTAGTTGGGAGTCTTTCACAAGTCTGATCGATTCCTAAATTACGACGTAGTTTTTTTTTTTTTTTTTTTTTTTGTTGGTTCTTATATGTTGTCATAGTGCAGATTGGACCTTATATCCGACACTTTTCACCAATGGTTCTGACGGAGTCATTTTTAAGTAGACTCTGGTGGAAAACAAGGATAAACTTATAAATAAATCTACGTGTCAACGTGCCCATCGGAATAAAAGTTGACCTTTTTTTTTTAGGTCTCTAAAGGTGAGTACTTTTTGTAAAGACTAACACATTAATCCCTCGGGTCATTAATTTATACAATCCTTTTAACATAATCTAATGCAACGTAACTCAGTCCATGTACGAAAGTAAAGTGTGGATTGTCGGGGAAAATACTAGTATTCGTTTAATTTTTTGTCGTTGGGTCGTTGGAGAGAAGGGGGATAATTCCCCTTTTTTTTTAGTAAGGTCATCTCGAAGGTCAAACGGAACGATTAAGAGTAATCGTATCACACTCGGCGACCTGTCAAGATGGTCCTCCGATCAGACGTTTCTTTGTATAAAAACATCGACGTCCGAGAACCCTTTCCTGAGTTTGACCCTTTTTTGCTCATCTCTGAAAAAAAAAAAGAGTAAACTAACTACTTATCTCTACTTTATTTTATTCCAAATTCCTTCATTTTCTTCGACGGGAAAAGAGGCAATTCATAACGACCTTTTCTAACTTACTATTCTACTCGGACTTCCCTTCGGAAGTCTGGTAACGAAAACTTACCAAACCACTCAATGTTAATTACTTTGGACACAAATGAGGATGGTGCTTCGTGTTCACCCTGGATATTCAGGACAGAGACGAAGACTCATGAATTACAGTCCAGGATGTCGTCCATCTTGAAAACTCTCATCCTGATATACAAAGTGGTGACGAACACGACTGAAGGTATAGAGTCTGGATGGTTGACATAGTATCAGGTTATTAGTTATAGACGGTTGACTGTCTCAACCACTCTTCGGGTAGGGGACGGACGACATAACTAACTAACCCTAAGAGACTCTCCTAAGGCACCGACGACAGACAGAGATTTTGATCGGTTCTTCTCGTCCATGATAGGAAAGTGTTGTCTAGGTCCGAGACGGGGGAGGAGGAATAAGGGTGGGGTTCAAAATCAGATTGAACCGATTCGTCGTATACTACTAAACCCCTGAGTGACAGTAATAGAATACCTTTTTTTCTGGAAAATTTTTTAATAATTGGGATTGTAAATTGAGTTTATAGGACTGGTCGAAACACGGAGTCCTTACTTTATATATACACAAAGTCTTCTAGGAGTGGTCTCAACGCATTATTTCAAGTTTGTCCCGGTGGCCTAAAACCTATGTCGATGAACCTTTCCTTGGTCAAGAAGAACAAGATTTCACACCACTGAAACGAAAAGTAAATTCGGAAGGGTTAAATTATGAATTATTAATGAGAGTTATATTTTCTGACCGTAGTTATAGTTGTAATACATGAAAATCTAATCGTTTAATATGAAAACACAAAAAGATCTTTTATTACAAAAGTGAGTATCTTAGATGTTTATTAAGTTCCACTTCTTACGGTGTTAAGGTAAATTTTATTACACGGTAAAGGTCTCTCGTAAAGTTCTTAGACATCTAGAGAAGGTCGCTTCAAATAAGATCACACGAAAACGTCATGTTCAATCCACCAGATACATAATATCATGTAACTCCGGATAGCTATTACGTAAGGAGTTCATACCCTGTCTAACAGAGTTTTTTTTAAAAAAAAAGGAAAGTTTTCCTTAAGGGATAAAACTCCCGAAGGGACCACTAAGTCTACCATTTCTTATACGGATGTTACGTCCTCTGGGTCGAAGTTAGGACCCAAGTCTTTCTAGGGACCTTCCCTGACCGATGGGTGGTCATAAGAATGAACCTCTTAAGGTACCTGTCTCTCCTCGGACCAGCTGATATCAGACTCGTTGCTTGTGAAAATGAAAGTATGAAAGTGGGATAAAACTTTGGGTTCGGAATGGATTAGAGTCCAAAGTCAACTATTGACTATCAACCAATAACTCATAAACAAAAGAACACAGAATCTTTCTCCAACCGAGAGGTTTAATACCGGGTTTGTCCACCCCCGCTTGAACCCGAACTAACCCTCAAGACCATACGAATCTAGGTGACAGAGATTAAAGTCACATAAAGTCAGAGGACACCTAGAACAATTTTACGTCTAGACTAAGTCACATAATCAAAAGATGTCGATGACATTGTTTATAACTGTGTAACCCACTGAATTTTGCAATCTTTACACAAGAGACTCCGGTGTTCAAGCTATAATCAGAGTGACCCGACTTTGAGTGTCCAGTCACCCCGACACGATAGAGAGACCTCCGAGACATCCTTCCTAGGTATCGACAGTAAGAAACTGAACGTCGACTTAGTGAAGAGAGGGAGAAGGAGAGAGAAATATCACAAAAGAGGAGAACAAACATATTAGAGACATACGGAGAAAGAATGTTCCTACGTACATTAATCTATATCCCGAATTAATCTATATCTTAGGGTTTTAGGAATTAGTGCTAATTCCTTTTGAAATGATACATTCCACTGGAAGCGTCGAAGGTCCTAAATCTTGGACCCGTATAGACCTCTCATTAATGGTCAGATGGTTTCACTCAAATCCTACTTCTAATTCTAAGACTTAAAGATTGTCAACAGGTTTACTTCAACTACGACGACCAGACACACATTGCGAAACTCATCGGTCACCGACGTAATATTTAGATATTACAAGTAGTACTAGACAGACCGAGTCTCGTTTTAATATAAGGGAAGCTACGTCTTGGTGTATTATCGTTCCCTGAATCCCCTGTCAAACTTACTAGATCCTCTACCTTAACGGTTCTTAATCCTACTAATAAACCCTTGGTTTTCAAGAAGGTCTCACAGTCCTACGTCAGGACGAAGGTCCCCGTTTTAACCTCATAATAAGTCCTTGGTTCCATCTGCGAGGGAAGTATGTCACCCGTTTGTTCACTGAATCACCCGTCTTTGCGTCGGACCTGTGATCCAAAGATAGTCTTTCAGATTTCAGTCTAAGACGGTAGACCAAATGGAGTCGCAGGACGGTTAGTACCGGTCCCGACTAATACTTTAATCGATTACAACTTACAGTCTCTTCCGCTACCGTGGGGTGAGGTCATGAGAACGGACCTTTTGGGGAACCTGCCTCCTCGGACCGTCCGACGTCAGGTACCCCGGAGCTTCTCAGTCTGTACTGACTCCCTGTAGTGAAAGTGAAAAGTGAAAGTACGTAACCTCTTCCTTTACCGTTGGGTGAGGTCACAAGAACGGACCTCTTAAGGTCCCTGCCCCCTCGGACCACCCGACGGCAGACACCCCAGCGCGTCTCAACCTGTGCTGATTTCACTGAATCGTCGTCGCTGCAACTCACATACGAACCGAGAGCTTGACGACTAAGTCAGCTAAACATTAGCCCAAGACTCTCGAGGTAAAGATTGGTCATAGAATTTGCTAAGTCTACGTCCACTCTACACACTCATACCTTAGTGTATCTAGTGTATCTGGAGTCTGCACTGGGTTTAGTTAAAACCGTTCAACAAAAAGTATTTCCCAGACCGGGTAGAGTGTGAATAAACTAAAATCGAGTCAGTAGTAAAAAGGTCCATTCAGGAGGGACTGAGAGGGAAGTTGGCGGGGGTGGGGTCTAGGTCCAGTTTACGTGGATAAAGTACAAGAGCACCCTTCCGTATGAAGATGGCGATCATGGACACAGTAAATTAATGAAGTCAAAATGAATAAAAACCGAGACGACCTGGAAAGAACGACGTATCCGAAAGACGTCAACACGACTCGTCCCCGACGAGAGATCGACGTCACGTGTCCGAAGAGTAACTCGACGGAAGAGAGCAACAGGTCGTGTCCGAGACCTCGTGCACCCGAGTCGTCGACACCAAGGGTCCGGGGTCTCGCGTCCGAGTCATCAACATCGGGTACCCCAATCAACAGGGTACCGTACACCCGAGAAGGGTCTAGTCTCTAACTTGGGCAACAGTGGACGTGACCGCCCGTCTAAGAGATCGTGAGTCGGTGGTCTCTTGGGGAACTGTAAATGAAAATAAACACTAATAAACCGACTAAAGACAGAGAAACGATTTAATATTTTACGAGTTCCTGTCCTTGACACACAAATAGACAACTTGAAGAAAAGGGTTCGTATAATAAACTGTACTTGAACGATGAGTTTTTTATTAATTGGTTTACCTAAACGTTTATTTACTTATCTTAAGAGTCACTTAGGTCTTTTGAAACGGAAACCATAATGGGAGAAGAATCATCAACGAAGAGGAAACGAATATACTTGATGACGTCAGTAACATCAAGGGTCCCTGAGTGGAAAGGGACTTCTCATTAGACTTTACCCACCGCCTCCACCCCGGTCCTCGTACTATTAAATTTTAACACTCGAGTCACTAGAAGGTTATTGAGTAAGTCCCCCGAACCCTTCTCGCGTCCTTCGTTTGTTCCTTCACCTGGAGAAAAAGGGAACAGAAGGGAAAAGAGGGAAGTCTGTCGGGTCTGGATGGAAGCAGATAAATAGTGCAGTCAAGTCTAGAAATAAAAAGTTATCTAAACACCTTATAAAAATGTTGTAGATTCTACAACAGTTTACATCAAATAACAAGGGAGTCTGAACCGACAAGACTTGTCGTAATAGAGTATCAAAAAGATTCGACCATTATGGTGAATTTCGTTATTAGTTAAACTACTATTTTATTTCCTATCCCATTTTATTTTCATTTCTGGTGGTAGATCAACAAAAAAAAAAAAAATTAACGAAGAGTTTACGGGAAAATGTCCTCTGACATTTCAGGATAAGTTCGACTCAATTACTAATCGTCACCAGTCACAACAAGGTTGCCGTCGTGTTCCGAAATCGTTCATTAGAGAGACAAACCAAACATATTACACGCTTCCTTTCTTTTATACTTCTGAGAATATGTCAAACCGACTAACGAATAAAACAGACCACCGTCTTTCTTGTAAACAACAGGGACATGATTCGAAACTCACTCAGTCGGAAGAAGTTACCTTGAATAGAACTGGATCGTTTTTATACTAAAAAGTTAAAGGAAAGTTTAAATGAGAGTAGGATCGACCACATACGAAAGAAGAACCGACCTTTTGATTTGACTAAAGGTCTAACTTTCCTTTTAGTACTAAAATAAGTCTTCCAGTTTTAGTTTTTATAAATAATGATATCAGAGAAAAAAAATTTCTTAACGGTAAAATTATGTAATAATCGTTTAGTAATTAATATTTAGACATTCAATCTCTGCCATACGGTAAGATCAGTGTGTGTGAATTGTAAGTGTACTCCAAGATTGTAGTGTAGTGGGAACTGTTGAATTACATCCATGAGATCAAGAGTTCCTGGGTAAATAAATTCACTATAGTTCTTGTCATAGACATTGCACTTCCTTACTAGTCAAAACTGGTTGTTTACCGTATAACCTCCTGATCTAGGACTGGGTAGACAACTGTACAGAGCATAAAGAAGTAATTTGTGAACATTTTACTATAGCTTACCTCGAAGATCAACTACCCAATCAACACTCAAAAAGGTCACCTTTGCAAAGATAAATGAAAGGTTTTGGAAAGATATGTCTGATAACGGTTCAGAGAGTTCCAGAACAGCGTTCTTTTAGTTACCTATGTGTGTACTTTGCCATAATTATATTCCAGGGTGTCGTCGTAAACACTAGAAGGTCTTTCATTGTGTTCATACTCTTAACACAACCTTTTGTCTTATTTTATATATATAATATATATATGTATGTATATATATTTGAATGTATTAAAGTTACTTAGTAAGACTATAAGGAGGTTTTTTGTTCCAAAACGTCTTTTGGTCACTCTTTATATTATCTTTACCTTTAAGCTTTTTTTTTTATTTCTTTTCATCTAGAGAGATTTTAACGAAACTTTTTAATAAATCATTTTAACCTTGTAATCGTAATTCAACTACCTTTCTTCATCTTCTTCTATATGGGGATTTTAGAATTATTCATACAGTAATTACGATGACTATTATTGAACTTAACTACGTCGAGATTTTATCACTCGTATTCATCGAAGTATCTAGAATTTAGTCTCTCTGATCAAGACTAGTAAATAACAGATGAAACCCAGTCCATGGTACCATAGGAGGCTCCTATGGTTTACACACACACACACACATACACACACACACACACTCAGAGAGTCCGTACAGGCTGAGAATCTCTGGGGTACCTGACATCGGACGGTCCGAGGACCCTAAGAGGTCCGTTCTTATAACCTCACCCAACGAACGGTCAAAGAAAAGGTCTCCTAAAGGACTGGGTCTCTAGCTTGGACTCAGAGGGTGTAACGTCCGTAGAAGAAATGGTGAAATCGGTGGTCCCTTCGGGTTAGTACATCGTACGGGCAGAGGATCCAACGTTTGGTGGAAACTGCTCCTCGACGTAGAAGTAAGTAGAGAAGACAGTGGAACGAGTTCTAACAATAAACTAATCAGGTGAGTCATTCTAACGGGTTTAAACAAGAATAAAATTGAACTCTAAGTTATTTTATAACTTACCAAGGTCTACTATACTACAAATTCATTCGAAATTCACGAACTATTATGAATTCACTACAAGTTCAGCTATTCATTTCTAACCAGTACCTCTTAAAACCATCAACTCATTTTCCTCTCTACCTGTAAACCCTATGATATTGAGAATAATAGGGGGTTTATTTTAGTATTCTACCGACCTTTTGCCGTCACTTTTAATTTGTCCTACTCACCTCTTCCTTACCAGGTCGGTATGTAAAAGGATAGAACGTACATGTCTTCTCAGTGACCCGATTAGACGTTCACACGATACCTTCGTCTTCTTCTCTCTCCCAAAAGTCTTCTATTTGCAGTAGCACACAGTCTCAACAACTCTCGACTTCACTTCATATTTTCAAACTGGATTCTACTATCCGCTCCATTTTGTATTCAGGTCCCTGACTTTCTCCACATATGCGAAACGGAAGATTCCTCTCATACTAACTGAGTGCACGAATTAAAGGAGGTGTAAAAAAGTCAAAAGCACTCACAGTCCTCTTATGTCTAAGTTACAAAGATCTGGTTTCCAACAGTCCGTACCTACTAGTCCGACCTCGGACAGGGGGCCCCTTGTGAACCGTCTACAGACCTCTATAAAGACCAACAGTGTTGATCCTACCGTGCTATCGAATCATAGATCACCATCTCCGGTCTCTACAACGATTCATAGGATATTGCACGTTTTGTTCGTGTCTGTTGTTTCTTAATTGCGTAGGTTTGACAGTTTTCACGGTTTCAACTCTTTGAGATAAAATCTAGTGAAGAAGGTTTCAGAAAAGTCTATTGGGGTAAACTGATGAAAAATGAGACAAAACTAAATTATAAAAGGTAGTGGGTTTTTTCTACTTTAATAAGTTTGGTTATTTGTTTAGACCCGGAATTGCTAATAATAGTCATAACGTTTTGAGATGGGGAGGACAAACGGTTTCGTCAATATACGAACAATCCTTCTGACGAACTCTCTTACAAAATAAGACTACTTCGTCTTCTATGCAGAACTAATTTTGTTCCATTTTTAATTTGGAAACCAGAGATTTCTATATAAAAATAAAATGGTAATATTGGGAAAAATGGTAATATTGGGAAACCGATAAAATTACGTTTGCACAAAGACTTTTCGGTATAAAACCAACGATATTGTTGAACTACATCGAGGACTACTCAAGAAGAACGGAATTACAACGAAAATTTTTCAACCCCAACGATACTGATGTTTTACGACGAAATAAAAGTCGTTCGAAAAGGGGGGGCCATTAGAACGAAAGTTTTACACATACACGTGTACGTGCGTATGCACACATGAAGATGATTGCACAATACTTTCAGACACACATCATTTCGGTTTCAAACTTAGCCCGTAACAATAAGATTTTAACTAAATGTATTACAACCTACTCAGGTCCAATTTCCACGAAAAAAGAACGGACGTTTAATAAATTGATGAATCATTGTCCGAGAAGTAGTAACAAAATACTAAATGAATAGTGTAGAAGGTACAATATCGGAGAAGGACAAAGGTCACATAAACATGGAGTTGGGACCTTTTCCAGTAAACTTGAACTTTTTACACCTTCAGACAACACAGAATAATATAAGTACTAAAAACTACTTCAGACAAAATGTTGTGACGACTAATACCAGAAGAAATATAGTATTTAACATTGTTCTACGGGTAACGAGTCTCAAAAAGAATAAGTTTAAAACTTCTTCGGTCTTCCGACTTTCAATCCTATGGAACCAGGACAATAATTGAGACAGTGATACTTGATTGGTGGAGTAAAGAGACCTCCTCACGACAGGCTACATAGATCCGTCACACTTTAAAAGATCATCGGTTCAATTTGTCTCAATTCAAATTATTACTGACAGATTGTTTTATATAGGTTTTATGATGGTAAAGTTTTACAACTACAAAATTACTATAATTATGTCGAAAGATGTAATAAAAAGATAATAGAACCTTTAGGTTCCCTATAAAATGTGAATGTTGTACATAGTGAATTCTACTCGACGTAAAGTTCTCGAGTCTGTGGTGTACACTGATCACCGATAGGACAACCTGTTAAAATCGAAGTCTATAGGTAGTTTAAACCGGTACGTTACAGTTAATGACGAATATCTAGTGAATGACCTTTCAGAAACACTTCAGAGTTCTCACATGTCTACTAATCTTTTGAGAAAGACCAAATACTCTCTCTTCTCTCTCCCTCTCTTTCCCTCTCTCCCGTTCTTCTTTTCTCAAGTGTCTGTCTCTTCCCCCTGTCTCCCCACCTCCTCCCACTCCTACCTTCCTTCCGTCTTTCCTTCTTTCTTTCTCTTCTCAAGAAAATCCAGAAAGGATCGATAAGTACGAGAGTAGGTATTAGGTTAGAACGACGACGATTCAGTGAAGTCAGCACGGGCTGAGACGCTGGGGTATCTACCGTCGGGTGGTCCGAGGGGGCAGGGACCCTAAGAGGTCCGTTCTTGTGACCTCACCCAACGGTAAAGGAAGAGGTTGCGTACTTTCACTTTTCACTTTCACTTCAGCGAGTCAGCACAGGCTGAGAACCGCTGGGGTACCTGACGTCGGGTGGTCCGAGGAGGCAGGTACCCTAAAAGGTCCGTTCTCATGACCTCACCCCACGGTAACAGAACAATATTAATTCCTTATAACTTTCCCCAGTCCGTCACACACACAGAGAAGGAGAGTCACCACACACACTCAGAGAGTCACAAACACACAAGTGAGTGAGTGTCACACTCACACAGAGAGTCACACCAAAAGAGAGAGCGTCACACCTGCAAAGAAAGGGAGACACACACACCGACAGAGACAGAGCCAGACACACAGAGACACAGAGAGTCAAACACAGAGAGCGTCACACACACACAAGGGACAATGAAAACACACGGAATAAGTGGCAAGATAAGGATTGGTGAACCCCATACGAATCCTGGTTAATTGACGTGGGATGTACAAATGACTTAACTTAGAGGAAAGAACAGTTTTATATACTAAATTAGGTTCTAATTTATTTGTAATAAAAGTCTCGTTTTAAATCAAACTTTTTAGGGTGGCATGTGTTTATAAAATCTTGTTACTTCTCTTCTCACCGATTTCCAGATTATATTTCCCCATAGCTCAATTTTCCACAATAAGAAAGGGACGTAGAACAGAAAGAACGACAACCTTCTGAAAACAAATCTCCATTAGTCCTAATTGTGTTGACGGAATTCAACAAAGCCACGGTGTGACGTCCACTGTAACGGTCCTGCAGTGACAGGCCTAGGCAATAATGTAAAGACGACGAAATAAGGACAGGACGGAAAAGAGTAAACCGTCTGTGGTTTAGTTTCACTTGGTGCACTGAAAACATCAGACGACTCACTTCCTTCGAAGACAAAAGAAAAATTGGCACACAGTAAAAAATAGTGGTAATAAAATCTTTCTTTCACCGAATAACCCACAAAAAAATTTGACTCGGTAAAACGGGTCTGACTTTTCCAGACCTACTTGATTAGTCTAAATCTTTCTTCTTTTGTCACAATGTTAAACTCACCTAAGGCTTTAGTCCACCGTCTACCATTAGACCCAACACTTAATTTTACAAACTACGACTGCCGAGAAGTGTAAATGTTTCGTCAAGTTGATCAAGGGTAGTAAACAGTGTCTATAAAAAGAAAAAATGGAGAAACGTCATTACGTTGTATTCCAGACTGTAAAGGATAGAGAAACCGGAAACATTTAACCTTAACATAAGTTATGTAAAATAAAAGTCCCAACTTCTACACTCTACTAAAACTTTAGGAACAATGAGAATTCTTAACGTGTCACTCGCTAGTACGATGTGATGGGACTCCCCAAACGGGTTCTATTTGTAATCTTATAACAATTTTACCCTTATTGGAATCAAAAGACATTAGTACAGTAAAGACAGACTTGAACATTTACCTTAACAAAGAAGTTCTGGTAAATAAATGTAACTCGCGATCAAATATTACGGTCGATGCGTTTACTTTCTGAGTCTTCGGGAAATTCAATGAGTGTTATTCGAGAATAAATAGACATCTGATACTCCTAACAAGTAAAAGAGTAAAAAGACACATTAAAACTTATGAGAAAAAGATTAATAGAAATAAAAAGGACTTTTTATTCGTTCCTTCTTTTCAATCGAAACGATAACGGTCAACTATGATCAATTTTCAAACTACATCTAATATAAATATTATTAAACGTAAAAATAAGATTACAAAAATTTTACACCTCGGGGAACTTGTTTCTACTAATGAATATTTCTAAAGGAAATGGAGAACCCGACTTTCTTAAGTTTACAAATGAGTAATTTAATTTTCTAGGTGACGTTTGTGCCTCAAACTCTCTGAAAATTTAATTGATCAAACCATTGGAAACTTGAAAAAAAAAAAGGAGACCATTCAAGTAAAGAGTTTTCTTTCATATGGGGACTCCAATTTTTATAATTTATGTCTAACTTCTTGGTCTTTTCTTCCCTCCCCTCTCTCCCCCACCCTTTCGCGGGAGGGATGGACCTTGTGAGTCTCTACCGAACCTTCGGTGTACAGTTGAACTTGAGGTAGGTTCTATGGACCTTAAATTCCCTAAACAAGTTCTAGTCCGTCGAGACGGACTTTCGGACAGTCAAAAAGTAAGTAAGTCGTTTATACTCACGGATGAATTTAAAAAGCTGGTAAATTTTTTACATAATGTTTATAACTATGATAATAAATAAATGAAAACGATAATATTAAAGAATCCCGACATGGATCCAGTTATCGTTAAAAATGTATCCACGAACCAATTAAGTAATAATCAAAATAAGTCATAAAGAATGTAGAAAAGGAGATTCAAATTTGTACAAAGTTGTGACGGGAGGGGGAGGTCTGATGTACTTGTCTTCGTAGACAACTATGTACTATGTACTTGATGTACGTAGTTCTTCGGAGATTCAAAATTCCTAAAAACCAATTACATTCGGACCATTAGTTTGATTATTGAGACTCTAGACTACTTCCACGTTAAGACTCTCAAAATATTGAGTCGGTAATGACAAAAGTCCCAACAGAAACCAAACCTTTATGTACTCTTTATACACACATCACAATGAAAGAAAATAAAACCGATTGAACCATCACTGAAAAGGTTGACTTCTGTTTCATACATCTGTTCAGGATGGGACATTTCTTAAATTACCATGGAAACGTAAGGTAAATTAGAGACTCTAATTTCTCAGACGGACGTTACGTCCTCTGTACCCAAGCTAGGGACCCAACCCTTCTAGGGGACCTCTTCCTTTACCGTTAGGTGAGGTCATAAGAACGGACCTCTTAGGGTACCAGCCTCCTCGAACCACCCGATGTCAAGTGCCCTAGCGTTTCTCAGCCTGTGCTGACTCACTGAAGCGAAAGTGAAAGAAAAGAAACGTAAATACCAAACTATATCTTTCCAGACGACTTCACAAGTTAATGACTGTTTAATCGGAATAGATAACCTCTTCCTTTACCGTTGGGTGAGGTCATAAGAACGGACCTCTTAAGGACGGTCCGCAGGTGACCCAACCTGCGTTGACTCGCTAATTGTGATCGCAATAGATATTTCTTATTTAGTCTCCGGTCCCCTAGTATGACTACTTTCTCTTATAATTTCACGATTAAATCTCAAATCTTACGTTCAGTTTCATACAGAAAAATTGTCAAATAAAAAAATTTACTTATCAGAAAGTTATTGTTCGATCTCACACCACAAAGGACATTGTGTAGAAGATGGTAGTAAAAAAAAAGCTAAAATTTAATTAAGAAAAAAAATTAACTTCCTATTAACGAAATGTCTTAACACAACCAAAGACGGTTTGGAGTTCTACTCAGTCGGTATCCATATATATACAGGAGACGGAGAACTTGGACAGAGGGTGTAAGGAGGGGTAGGGTGGGGAGATCTAACAATGTCTCGTGGCCAAAGTCAAGGGACTCAGTGTGTCGTTTAAAGGTGACCCACAGACTAAATGTACACCCTTACATTTAAAGGTACAATGAGAACGGTATGTAGGGTGGGAGAGGAAGGAGGGATGGTAGCAAAGACTTTACTCACTTAGATTTCATCCAAGAAAGAGGCACCTTAGGGTCCCTTTATTAACAAGGACCTTACTCTAGAATAAAGTCTCTAGAATAGAGGGAGACACAAAACGACTACTTTTCGGGTTATTAGGACTATTAATAGACATTAGTTAAAACAGTGTCTGTAGAACATTGTAAGATACACCCCTTTTCTTTTTTTCCAGAAAGGTACCGGATAGGTTGATCATCTGAGAGGAACTTTAAGGAAGATAACGGACAACTTATCTTCGTTCCAATGTAGTAAGTAAAACACCGCTACCACCGTGTCAGCGATACAGACTGGGAACACTGGGGTCCCTGCCATCGGACGGTCCGAGGAGACACGTACCCTAAAGGGTCCGTTCTTAAGACCTCACCTAACGGTAAAGGAAGAGGTCCCCTAGAAGGGTTGGGTCTCCAACTTGGGTCCAGAGGACGAAACGTCCTTCATAGGACGTAACACCCGTCTAAGAAATGGTGGACTCAGTAGTTCCTTCGAGGGGAGTGAAACACGAATATGAATTTATCGAAAAGGAATAAAAGTCCTACATACCCTTCTCTCTATTGAAAAAGAGAGGGAAATCCGACTAAATCTTCTCCGGCTCATATGGAAAGGACAGTTCCCGGTCTATAATTTTTAAAGTTCGAAACACCTGACTCTCCGTTCCAACTTCTATCACACTTTTACGAATTTGTTCTTCCTTTCGACGGGAAGAAACAGACTTTCTATCCAAGAGTGTCACCGTAGTGGACCCACTCTTTCCTTTCAACTTCTTACCCAAGTTGAACGTTCGAGACAGAGCCCCGAGGTGAGAGGGGTCTAGTGGGACCGAGAACAACTGTACACGACAGAGTGGGAAGACCGGAGGGATGTACGAAGACCACTTATCATAAGGGTAACGTCCGTTGTTCTCGATGGGATCGCCGAGGCTCGGTCACCCTAAAGATGGGGGACGAGTACTCCCTCTCCTTTTCTCTATTTACGGACCGTAGGGGACAACTCTACTCCTGATCTAAAACGGAACCATTATCACGCACAATCAGAAACTAGGACCGGGTAGTAAAATTAACCTTTCTCTTCCTCCTTCCTAAGATTCAGGTTTATTAACTATATCCTTTTCTCTTTTTATTAAAATCTTAGGTTAGTAGACATTTTACTATTAAGGAAACAATTTTATTTAAACAAGAATAAAGGAATAGGTTGACAAAACATTTCTAACGGAACTATTTATGTATGAGAGTCTATTGTAAAAGTTTATAAAACGACCTCGCATGAAAGGAAGAATCTGAAAACTTTAGGTGAACGTGGAGGATGAACGATAAGTAATCTGTAATTAATACTAACGTGAAATTACGGTCCTGAAACCTGAATCCTACTAAACTAGGTTATACAACTTTGGACACTTTGTTAATTCAGATACAAAGAGATATAGGACAGATGAGAAAGAAAATTAGTTTGTTTCATTACTAACACCAATGTTTCACCTTTTCCTAAGTCAATTTTCTCACTCTCCAATTTGGAAATGGGTCTGTCGAATTCGCAACTCTGGTGTCTCTATTGTGATAAAGTTGTGACCCCTTCTCCTAGTAATAAGACCGACGAAGACTTTGAGGTCCTAAAAGATGTCAACTCAGTCACTGGAAAGACAGGAGTAACGTAAATATAGACAACGTCCTCTTTAAAAGAAAAAACTAAGTTTTAGAGACTAATATCGTCGAAACAGTCTCATCTTAGTAGTGGTAACAAGTCTTGACTCTGAAGACGGAGACGAGGTCTCCAATTCCCTTGAACCTCCAACGACCGTTCCCTGTTACCCTGTCTTTCGAACACCTAGAGGAACCTCAAATCAGGAGGTAAGGGTCCTGATTACAGATCCTGAAGGGGTCCTGATAACCAGAAATAAAAGACTCGAGATAATATTGGGACCCCCACCGAAACCGGTTCCTTGACTAGTAAAATCTAATATATTCGGTTGGGACCACTAAAGTTCACGAAGTATTGTTTTATGTTACCGAATCTTTTTTACCTAGACCTCTCTACCAACCTACCGTAGTGGCTGAGTTACATGGACCCAAACCCACCCGAGGTCCTCAACCACTACCTGTCCCTCCGGACCGCACGACACCAAGTACCCCAGCGTTTCTCAGCCTGTACTGACTCGCTGACTTGACTTGACTCGTGCCCATCCTTCTCAGTAGAGGTCTCGAATGTCTATTCCGAGGTTCTTTTCACCACTAACAACGACAGTAGTAGAAATAGTAGTAGTAGTAGTATCGTCTGTTTGTAAAAATGAATTACATATGATTGGTGACAAGACCCCGAAGGGTCCACCTCGTCACCATTTCTTAGGCGGATAGTCACTTCCTCTGTATTCTCTTCGTCCAAGTCAGGGACCCAACCCTTCTAGGGAATCTCATCCTTTAAAACCGTTGGCCGAGGTCATAAGAACGGACCTTTTAATGTACCTGTCACCTCGGACCTCCCGATATCAGGTGTCCCAACGTCCTCTCAACCTGTGATGCCTCGTGTGTGTTGGTGACAAGATTCGTAACATGTACATAATCAAGTGGTAATTACGATTGTTGTTGGGACACTGATTCGTGCAGACAGTAAGGATGCAGTGTCTACTTCCGGGACGCCGTATTCTCTGACACCTGAATACCCACTATCTCTTGAAACCTAAATACCTGCTTTCTCGGTAACCTATCAAATTCGTTTCCGAACGGTAGCAGACAAAACGTAAAGTTTACAGTCACTCTCCGATTGACTTCCTTATCGTTTGATCTACACTAATTTCGAAGTCTCCTTCACCACTCCCTTATCTCACTTTCCCTAACCAAACTATTTATTAAACGAATTCACTTGGGCTAACCTATTACCCCAAATCCCTTCTCTCTCCCCAATTTCTTTAGTTACAGGGTTCATTTAATTCATCTAGATCTCCTGTCCGGGGTAATAAAGTACCATTTATCTACCTCTTTGTCACCTTTGTCACTGTCTGAAATAAAACCCCCAGAGGTTTTAGTGACGTCTACCACTGACGTCGGTAATTTAATTTCCTGTGAATGAGGAACCTTCCTTTCAATACCGGTTGGATTTGTTGTATAATTTTTCGTCTGTGTAATGAAACGGTTGTTTCCAGACACATCAGTTTCGATACCAAAAAGGTCTTCAGTACATACCTACACTCTCAACCTGGTATTTCTTTCGACTCACGGCCTCTTAACTACGAAAACTTGACACCACAACCTTTTGTGAGAACTCAGGGAACCTGTCGTTCCTCTAGGTTGGTCAGGTAGGATTTCCTCTAGTCAGGACTTACAAGTAACCTTCCTGACTACGACTTCGACTTTGAGGTCATAAAACCGGTGGACTACGCTTCTCGACTGAGTAACTTTCTCTGGGACTACGACCCTTTCTAACTCCCGTCCTCCTCTTCCCCTGTTGTCTCCTACTCTACCAACCTACCGTAGTGACTGAGTTACCCGTACTCAAACTCATTTGAGACCCTCAACCATTGCCTGTCCCTCCGGACCGTACGACGTTAGGTGCCCCGACGTTTGATTTGACTTGACTCTCCTGTCCTACATCTGTGTATTATTACAAGTCTGAATCCTTGGACCCTGATTAGGGGACTGTAATCACCCGGACAGACCGGTCACTCCCTCCAAACTTGGACTAACCCAGAAAGATGGAAAACAGACTAATGTCTGTCTAACCCCTTTTGAGGGAGTTTTCTGGTAGTCCTTTGAAACGGAACTTCTAAGACGTTTATTCTTTATTCCTCCCCCTTTATTCTGTGAATTCATTCTAGGTTAGTTTAGTTAGTGTGGTTTGGGAGAACAAGACTATCGACACATCTCTAGGGAACCCGAAACGGAAAGTACCCCTTTCAAAGGGTCCCGAGATTACAATTAATCCCTTAAACATAAAAGATGTCTACTAACGTAATAGTAGGGTCTGTCCTGTCGATCTGAGGAGACTCGTCGACTCGTCCCTCTTTCTTTGGTAAATGCATAAAGAGATGTTAGTTCGAGGTTTCTTAAAACCTCTATTATCCATTAAACAGTGAACGGTAGTCATGACAGGATTTCGAGAAAGTATCTGTACGTTCACCCAGTAAAGATCAGGGACCAACTACTACAAAAGTTCTTCTACTTTCTTCTTTGTGCAATAGTAGATCATTCTATGATGATCTCTTCGTTTCAGTCAACTCAAACGAAGGATATATCCTCACGATAGGTAGTAACAAAGAAATAGAAACCTTCAAAGAAAATCCGACCTCAATTGTGTTGCTACTGATCAACTTTAGAGAATTACTACGTACACTCAAGCGATTTCGATCATCTCAAAAATAGATTTACTAACAATACAAATCCTCTACCGATCAAAGAGAAAGTACAGAGTTGTTTGTTACTACTTTGTTAAACTAAGTACATCTAGTAGTAAACTTCTATTAAACCTGATATCTCTTTAAACATAGAACTTTCAAATCGGAGTACAGACCGCGTCATCTACAAGGTATTTATAAACACTGTGCTTTGGATTCTAACATCGTTCGGAACTTTTTATTGAGTTCCTCAAAAGTTCTCAGTCGGTAACCCGTCATTATACATTTTACCGAAACTTGTATTTTCGTTTACTTTGTTTGTTTTTGAAGTTTCAGAAGTCGGTAATCGAGAGTTAAGTGACCTTGTACGACTTCCGTATTCCAGGGTCTGGTACGAGTAGAGGGACAAACGACCATGAATCATTCACGATCCGTTACGATATTTCGAAATGTATTTTATTGAGTCCATTAGGAGTGTTACCGAGGTCCTCATGTTTACCATAGGGTTAAGTGGAAACTCTTTTCCCTCGTTGTCTCTTCAACTATGTTGCATCCCGGTGTGACGTTCTGCACCGAGTCCCTAACTTTATCCCACTAACAGGATTCATTCTCTCCGTTTCACTGGATCTACAGAAATAGACACTTTGGCCTTTAACCTCTAAACTTGGGTGATGTTGAAATCTCTGACACGAGTTTGATAATACGATCTGATTGTGGTTGAAAAGAAACTATAACCGACTTTAATACGACACTCACTATACCGTATTCAAACTGTTCGAGACTAAGGAGTAATCAACAGACACTTCCCGTAAGTTGACAATAGTCTGAATTCAATGAAATAGAGACAACTTATTCACTGGAGTCCCTAGTCCTTTAAAACTTCGATATCCAGTCAAGTGTTTAAAGATCCAGAATCTATAGGAAATGTGAAAATCTCAAACACTCCTGGAGTTTTTCGTAAGTCACAATACCCAAAGTGAAACATCTAGGAGAAGGAAATACAAACACAGACATAGAATGTATGAAATAGAATAAACACATTAGTGTATGAGTGGAGACTACGTAACAGAGCTCCCCATTAATTCATTTAATTGGTCTTCCTATGGTATGACTGGTGGGTTCAGAGATCTCGGGTCAATAAAGACAACGAGTCCCAGTCACGTTTATAGAACGGTAAGGTAGTCTTTTGGTTTGAAACAAGCTTTACTCTTTTTTAAGTTTGAAAAAAATTTTAGTCGATAGAGTCTTGAAGTCTTACAGTGGGAATAAAACAAGATCTTAAGACAACTAAACTAGATCACGAAACTTACAACAAACATAGAGATGAAACTAAACTAAAGACATTGGTATCGATACGACTACTCATTAAGAGTGGAGACTACAGTAGGGTGAAGAATTGTAGATCATTTGAACAAAGAGTCAAACGTAAGACAAACAACCTTTCTATATTATCACAAAATTCACCCTAAGTAATAATTAGTACCGAAAATACAGTTTGAACCCGAGAACTAAATCAAGTAATGAATCCTTGTTCTTAATTTCCACTGTCTTTACACTGATGGGAACGGTAGTAAGGATTTATTAGGAAGGGTAAAGAGACGTGTCAAATAACCAACCTAAACAAATGAAAGGTTGACAAACAGTATACGGTTTCGACTACGGAAAACCGTCAAAGTTTCATACCCAGATATGAAAGTCCATTGTATATAAGAACATCTTTTATACGTGTTAGAGCAGTGTCCGATGTACAGTACTTGGAGAACAATACGTGACGAAGGATACTCAAACTTCTTAGAAAAACAAGTAATAATAATCGTTTACATTATATAAAGGAAGTTTCCTTTTGACTACATACTCTGTCTCTAACTCAGTGTACGAACTGTTCCTGCCAATGAGTCAAAAGAGAGTCAACTTTTACAGTTTTGGTGTGTAATATTAGTTATCTTCGTAAAACAATAGGCGGAATATACTCTTGTAAACGTCTACAGAGGTATGCACATCCATAGACTGTCTAGTGTCGTTTTAGACAACCTTACAATATCCAAAGAACTTTGCGATTCCTCTCTGTCTTTCAAACGAAATTTATACCATATCAACTTCCTTAAAGTCGAGACCTTCGTTCGAAAAGTATTAGACGATGAAGTGATCGTAGGATCGATGGATAGTCAAGTCAAGTCAAGTCAGCGAGTCAGCACAGGCTGAGAAACGCTGGGGTACTTAGCGTCGTGTGGTCCGGAGGGACAGGTAGTGGTAGAGTCCCTCAAGTGAGTCTGAGTGTAGGTACCTCAGGCACTACGGTAGGTCGGTAGAGTAGGAGACAGCAGGTGAAGAGGAGGACGGGGGTCAGGGAGGGTCGTAGTCTCAGAAAAGGTTACTCAGTTGAGAAGCGTACTCCACTGGTTTCATGACCTCAAAGTCGAAATCGTAGTAAGGAAGGTTTCTTTAGGGTCCCGACTAGAGGAAGTCTTACCTGACCAACCTAGAGGAACGTCAGGTTCCCTGAGAGTTCTCAGAAAAGGTTGTGGTGTCAAGTTTTCGTAGTTAAGANACTGTCTAGTGTCGTTTTAGACAACCTTACAATATCCAAAGAACTTTGCGATTCCTCTCTGTCTTTCAAACGAAATTTATACCATATCAACTTCCTTAAAGTCGAGACCTTCGTTCGAAAAGTATTAGACGATGAAGTGATCGTAGGATCGATGGATAGTCAAGTCAAGTCAAGTCAGCGAGTCAGCACAGGCTGAGAAACACTGGGGTACTTAGCGTCGTGTGGTCCGGAGGGACAGGTAGTGGTAGAGTCCCTCAAGTGAGTCTGAGTGTAGGTACCTCAGGCACTACGGTAGGTCGGTAGAGTAGGAGACAGCAGGTGAAGAGGAGGACGGGGGTCAGGGAGGGTCGTAGTCTCAGAAAAGGTTACTCAGTTGAGAAGCGTACTCCACTGGTTTCATGACCTCAAAGTCGAAATCGTAGTAAGGAAGGTTTCTTTAGGGTCCCGACTAGAGGAAGTCTTACCTGACCAACCTAGAGGAACGTCAGGTTCCCTGAGAGTTCTCAGAAAAGGCTGTGGTGTCAAGTTTTCGTAGTTAAGAAACCACGAGTCGGAAGAAGTGTCAGGGTCAAGAACTCTTCCTTCTTTGAGACCCCTTAACGAATACCTTGTCACTGGATACGTTTCATAGGTCAACGATCTCTTTTCGATTTTTCTCTTCTTTTCACCTGCATAAAGTAATTCTCAACAAGTATAACCTTGAAGGGACAGTCAGGTCACTAATTCTCAGGTACGAGGGTTACTTCCCCTATACCCAAGCTAGGGACCAGTCTCTTCTAAGACGTACGGGACACCACGGCGTGGGGGCGGGAGGGGGGGCGGTGTGTGTGTGCGCGTGTGCGTGCGTGCGTGCGTGCGTGCGTGCGTGCGTGTGTTTCTCGGTCAACAAGTATAACTTCAACTAAGAGTGCTTCAGTAAGGCCTTCGGAGAAGACGAGGAGAGGGTATAGAAAGGAAGACGTCCCACATGTGAACGGAAACGTAGAGACTTCGACCACCGGTGAGATTGTCTACCACGATTACAAAACAAACCAATTAAAAAAAAAGATAAAGGGACCTTTTCGTTACGTTCTTAATGGTATGTAAAAGACATTAAGAATACGAACGACAAAAGGGAGAATTGTGATATAGAACCTGTAGTAAGGTGTTTGGTACCAGGAGGTACCTACTAATTACTAGGTCTTTCAAAAACTTAGAGTACCAACTTTTTGAGAATTAAAAACTTTGACTAGGTCTCATTTTACTGTCCTTCCACTGAGACAATGACATAGTACGGACCGGAAACTAAGTATACAACCTCATAGAAAAAAAAAAAATCGAATTTACATAACCCTCAAGGTAAGACAGTACTCTTTTAATGTTGTCACTTTAACCTCAATTCACACGGGGTTTTGATGGTCACCACTGACTCCTTGTGGACGAACAACCTGGTTAGGGAGAGTACTTCACTTAACTTATGTTCTCAAGAAAATCCCAAATACCACACTCCTATCTGGGACAAAAGGTGGTTTACGGTGATTTCGACTCCTTCTCCCATCGACGAGTTAATCGAGTACGAGACATCTACGACGGTAAACAAAGACAACGAAAACAATAAGAACCAGAAATATTACTTGTGTTTAGACGGAGGATTATTTATTATGACAACAAAAATGAAAAATAGAGACTTCAAAGAATCCTAGATTAAGGAGAAAGACAGTGGTGACCTTTAGACATATAGACCGTATTAGAAAGTTCAGAAAAAGTAAAAAGTTGACTTACAAGTGTCCCAGAGTCAATGACGGGAAAAAAACTACTCGAGACTAAATAGTCATAAAGAGAAGTTCACCCTAACTGCGTCTAACAACGAATATCCCTCTAGTGTATGTAACCATTTCTTAATTTTATATACCTTGGTTTCTTTACCGATTTAATACCTTGTAGGAACATTGACTGATCATAGGTCAGAAATATAAAATTCTCTTTTGGAGACTGATACTTTTACACGCTTAACGTAATTTTAGGTCCTAAGAGTCATCGAATCTTCCTACTAGAATCAACACTATTTTATACACGATTATGTGTACATCCTTTTCCTCACTTTGAATAATTTTACTTTTACTACACCCTACTACCACGTAAAAACAAGAATAAGTTACAAAAGACAAAAAACCTATTTATATATAAGAAAAAAAGTGTGTATATCTTGAGACGCAGTATCAAGTCCACTCTTTACCATGTGTGATTTATGTCACTCTAGTATCGGAAGTAAATAGACACGTAACGAAGAAAATTCCGTTAGTTTAGAATTCATTCCGTAAATTATAAAATCTAATAGATATTTTCCTACGTAAACCTTATTCCGGAAAAGTACAATAATGAAACTTCGGAGATCAAGAATAGTGTGAGGTAAAGAAATTAACCCTTCTCCCCAAACGAATTAACCTAGAATCCCATATTATAAATTACGTTTTAAAAACTCATATCCTTTTATTGATGTTCCCTTAAGGTGTAAGGTAACACCTAATCTTACTAATACGATTTTTTTCTCTTTCTTTCGTCACACATAACCTCTTCTAAATCTCTTTTCTCTTGAGTATGCAATGAGTACCCCAATATTTTACCATGTTAGTGAAACCTCTTTTATAACAGTCAAAGAATTTTTTTTACTTATATTTAAATGGTATACTGGTCGTCAAAATGAATATTCCACAGATTCTCTTTATTTTCGTCCTTTAAGAGACCACTAGGTCACCAATCCTGACGTGAAAGTGACGACTTTAAGCCCAAATTAGGGACAAGTCCCTTGACCCTAGGACTCTCGACTCACCGTGTCGGTTTTTTTTTTTTTTTTTTTTCTGCTTTTTCTCTTTCTATTTATTTTTGTATTTAAGTGTGAACATGTTCCGTTAAGTCTCCTCGTTACAAGTGTCATCAGTTTTTCACCTTTATTAGGTTTACAAATAGTCACCCAGTTACTTATTTGTGTTACACGATATGGGTGTGTCACTTTATAATAAACCGTTATTTTTCATTACTAAATGACTATATACATCGTTTTATCTACTTGAAGTTTTTATGGTACGATTTCCGTCCATCGTTCTACCTTTTCTAATGTTTAACGTAATAAGGTAAACATATTTTACAGGTCTTTTCTATTTAGGTACTCTGTCTTTCCTCTACTTACTACCGGATTTTCGACCTTACCTCTAGCTAACGTTTACCCGTTCTTTCTAGAACTGCAATAAATTTCAACCTAAAACACTATCGACATGTCGAGATATGTAATGATTTTTAGTAACTTAACACGTAAACATTACCTACCTAAAGTACCATACATTCAATCCGAAGTTATTTCGATAAATAAATATTTTACTCTATATCAACTGAATGATATAATAGTTATACATTCAAAGTCCACACAATGTATTACTGAGTGTTAAAAATTTCCAACAATAAACCAACCAACACCACCGATAAGACAGCGTTTAAGTACAGACTGAGAAACTCTGGGGCACCTGACATCGTATGGTAAGAGGTAAATATTAGTATTATGTCGTATAGGAATATAGAATGAATAAAACATCATCAAACATAGAGAATTAGGGGTTGGGATAAAATAATTATTGGGAGTACGGATGGAGAGGGGTAACCATTGTTGATCAAACAAGATAGCCATTCAGTTAAGGAAAAAACAATATAAGTGATCTAACAAGATCAAAAATCTAAGGTGTACGTTAACTATCATATGTTAGAACGGAAAGAGTCTGAATAAAGTGATTCGTATTACGTGAGGTTTGACTAGGTACAGAAACGTTTACCGTTTTAAAGGTATAAAAAATACCGATTTATTATTATCACTAAAACAACACACCTCACCCCGTGTCGTGTGGAAGAAGTAGACAAACAGAGAACTACCCGTGGACTTAACAATGACATAGAACTGATAACATTTGTTATGACGATACGAAGGGACCATCGAGTCGACCATTTCTTAGACGGACGTTACGTCCTCTGGGGCCAAGATAAGGACCTAACCTTTCCAGACGACCTCTTCCCTATTCGGTGGGTGAGGTCAAAAGAACCCGAAGGGACCACCGAGTCGACCGTTTCTTAGGGGGACGTTAAACCCTCTGGACCCAAGTTAGGGACCTCTTCCCTTGTCGATGGGTGAGATCATAAGACCAGACCTCTTAAGTCAGGTACCCCAGCGTCTCTCAGACTGTGTCGACTCACTGAAAGTGAAAGAAAGAAAGCATTTGTAATCCACCGCATATAGAAAAGTTTAATCACAAAGGTAAAAAAAAGGGTTATATATTGGTGTCTACCTTAGTGACTCAGTATACCCTCAAGTGAAAAATCAAATTGGATAATTAAAAATTTCCTAACACACTAATTGAAAAGATATATCAAGACATTTTAAGATGATAGTTCGTTTGGAGGTCTTCTGTAGGATTTTGTCTCAGTGTCTGTGTCTCACCCTTTTAAAACAAACCTTGACATCGAGAGACGGTCGGGGAGTAGTTGAATCTAAAACGAAGTGGGGTAGATCTAGGAGTTCCTCAAACATGAAGTGAGATCAAACAGTAGACAAAAAAGAAATTTCTACCTAACTCTCAGGTCAATTGTGTTTAGGACTTTAACACTATTAGTAAAGTACAATGAATATCGTGTCGACTTCAGTTTACGATAAAGAATAGAAGCATAAATGTTCGTAGTATCTACTAGTTACAACAGTGTTTTCTTTCCCTTAACTGTTAAATAACCAAGTACGTCGTCTCTACGTAGTCACCATCCCTACTGACCCGCGACGAACAACACGTGCGACGTTTCGTCGTCTTAAGGGAAATCATTAGTCTACTGACTATAAATGAGTGAGGAGTCACTCAAAAATGTTAATTTTTATTGAACCGTAACTCGTACGTCACAGTTTACATGTTAAAACAAAACCTTTTATACAGACAATAGGACCACGAAGTCAGTCAAGTCAAGTCAGCGAGTCAGGACAGGCTGAGAAGCACTGGGACACCTGGTGTTGTGGGGTCCGGAGGGACAGGTATTGGTTTAGGTCCTCAAATGTGTTTGAGTACAGGTAGTTCAGTCACTACGGTAGGTTGGTAGAGTAGGAGCCAACAGGGGAAGAGGAGGACGGGAGTTAGAAAGGGTCGTAGTCCCAAAATAGTTTATTCAGTCGAGAAGTGTAGTCCACCGGTTTTATGACCTCAAAGTCGAAGTCGTAGTAAGGGAGGTTTCTTTAGGGTCCCGACTAGAGGAAGTCTTACCTGACAAACCTGGAGGAACGTCAGGTTCCCTGAGAGGTCTTAGAAGAGGTTGTGGTGTCAAGTTTTCGTAGTTAAGAAGACACGAGTTGAAAGAAATATCAGGTTGAGAGTATAGGTATGTACTGATGACCTTTTGGTATCGGAACTGATCTACCTCGAAACAACCCTTTCATTACAGAGACGAAAACTTATACGACAGATCCAACCAGTATTGAAAGGAAGGTCCCTCATACGCAGAAAATTAAAGTACCGGCGTCAATTGTAGATGTCACTAAACCCTCGGGTTCTTTTATTTCAGACTGTGACAAAGGTGACAAAGGGGTAGATAAACGGTACTTCACTACTCTGGTCTACGGTACTAGAATCAAAAGACTTACAACTCAAAAGTCGGTTTAAAAAGTGAGAGGAGAAAGTCAAAGTAGTTCTCCGAAAAATCAAGAAGTGAAAGACGGTATTCTCACCACAGTAGACGTATAGACTCCAATAACTCTAAAGAGGGTCGTTAAGACTAAGGTCAAATACGAAGTAGGTCGTAAAGAGTACTACATGAGACGTACATTTAATTTATTCGTTCCACTGTTATATGTCGGAACTGTATGAGGAAAAGGATAAACCTTGGTCAGACAACAAGGTACAGATCAAGATTGACAACGAAGGACTGGACGTATGTCTAAAGAGTTCTCCGTCCAGTCCACCAGACCATAAGGGTAGAGAGAGTCTTAAAAGGTGTCAAATAACACTAGGTGTGTCAGTTTCCGAAACCGTATCAGTTATTCCGTCTTTATCTACAAAAAGACCTTGAGAGAACGAAAAAGGTACTAGGTCGCCTACAACCGTTAAACTAGAGACCAAGGAGACGGAAAAGATTTTGGTCGAACTTGTAGACCTTCAAGTGCCAAGTGTATGACGACTTTGGACCGAACCTCTTAAAACTCGTAACGAAATGATTGTACACTCTACTCACGTTAACACACCATCAAATTCGTAAGAAACCGCAACGGAAAGAAACCCTAACCTTACTTTTGACGGGAAAAGGTCAGGACACCGGTGACGACTCAAAAGGTTTAAACAACTGTATAACTCACGTCGTGAAAGTGTCGTAGTAGAAAGTCCTAAACTTTATCGAGTTGACCTTTAAGTAGGACCACGAATCTTCGAGGAATAGTGTCCCGTATAAGGATCAATGTCACAAGTTCTTTCTTGTTTATAGTAGAATTTTAGGATGAACGTATAACGATCCTTTTAAATATAAAATAAATAATAAAATTTATCTCCAATTTTCGGTAAGAAACCTTACAAATACATCTTTAAAAAGAGGAATTTAAAGATAAACTAAAAATTGAAAATAGGTTCGTCAGGTATCTTTTGGATGTTTATTATTACTCACAACGAAACGTCTGAAAAGATAGAGAAGAAGAAAACTATAAAATATATTATCGTTAGACAGGAGAGAAACACCAATTAAAAACACGAAGAATTAAAAAGAAGATATTAAGAAAGTAAGATATAATAAATGATGACAAAGTCAATTTGGACTATAACTATAGTTCAACTCCTAAGTGACCAGTCCCAAATCTAGTGAAAACCTTTTAACATAACCTTTTTACAAGAAGTAGTCAAAGGAGAAAAACTACTCGTCGATGTATCCTTAAACTTAAAAAGATATAATTATGCAAATCCGACGTACACGAAAATGCCAAAAGTCTAAAAAAAAATGTAACAAAATAAGGAGGTAAGGTGTCTTATTGTAAACTACTTTGGAAAAGTATTATCGTACACCTCCTTCATACTTTTGCTTTCAGTATTAAAGTCTGAGTCCTCAAACATGAGTCAGTGCAGGTCGAAAAACACTGGGGTACCCGACGTCGGGTGGTCCGAGGACACAGGTACCCTAAGAGGTCCGTTCTTATGACCTCGTCCAATGGTAAAGGAGGAGGTCCCTTAGAAGAACTGGGTCCCTAACTTGAACATAGAGGACACAACCGTCCACCTAAGAAATGGTACTGTGGTGGACCCTTCGGATTTAACTGACTGTTTCATAGTAAATACTATTTACGATGATATCTCCTTTCCTTCGTTCACTACCCCACCCCCATCCCCCCATTAATTGTTCACCGACCCGATCAGTCCCTTCTGAAGAAGGGTCAACTCAAAACTTCTTTATTCTGTTAACCTCTTTCCCCTCCTTCCTATATCGTTTGTCTTTCTTTTTGAACACTTTTGATATCTATGTGTTTCTTTGACCTCCAAACCCTTTGAGTTTGATCAAGTCAAACTGATCCCTTGTTCCACGTACTTTTTTATTTTACGACACTCACTTTCGAACCCGTCCACATATTTGAGACAGACAAAGAGGAAGCGGATCTTCACCCCTGTCTCTACGTGCCACGAGTCGTGTCCCCACGGTCATTCGCGGGACCACCAGGAATGACCGCCTCCTCTCGTCCCGAGGTCTACTGAAGACAAGACCAATTCCCAATTCCTTTGGGAGAAGTGGTCGAAAACTCGATAAGTACCTTAGGGACCACCGAGCCTACCATTTCGTAGGTGGACGTCACGTCCTCTGGACCCAAGCTAAGGACCCAGTCCTTCTAGGGGACCTCTTCCCTTACTGTTGGATGAGGTCATAAGAACTGACCTATTAAGGAGCCTGTCTCCTCGGACCGTCAGATATCAAGTACCCCAGTACCCAGCCTTTGGTGACTCGGTCATCGTGAAAGTGAAAAGAACTTTAGGATTTCGGACTGTCTATCAAAAACCGAGTCTATCTACTTACAGAGAACAATTTCAAAAATTTACAACTGATACTCCACATTAACGACTAAAACAATAAAGGACCCTGTCAATCCTATATCGTTGATGTTCATCTACCGTCTTGTAGTGTCACTGACTAACCAGGCCGCAATCTACAGTATGAACGTTTAAAGGACAAGGTGTTTTATTTCTACTAATATAATGTGTAGAATCACAAAAAGACTCTATCCCTTCTACACCCGTACCAATAGTCTCTAGTCCGTAGAGGTTTCTCATGACTTCAACATCGTTTTTTCAGTCAGAAGGACACCAGTACAAAAGTTACTATTTAAATAGATAAAAAAGAATTGTATTAAGACTACTTATAAAAATCGTAAGGACAAAAATGAGTGGTCAAAATATGAAAAAGATAAATACAAGGGTCAAGTAAAAAAATTTAACTGATCTGGTACGACCAGTTACGGAGACTTTGGTTTTCGAAATTTTAACAAGCCTGATGTTTAATACTGTACAATTACTCAGAGTCTTTGTTCAATCGTCCCCCATGTTGATCGGGAGAACAAAAATACTTTCTGTCACCATGTGTCAACTTTTACATCCGTACATCCCCTCAGTCATTCGTAAAAAAAAAATTCAAAACAAAGTGTATACACATATTCAGTAACACATAAAGAACGATACTTAGAGACAGTTTCTTTTAACTTTCATTAACAAGATTTCCTGTCTCCTCGTCCATACTCTATAAAAAGGAAGTAAACGTAGTCCTAGGGTCTAACACCATGTTAAATCTATTTTAGATCGTCTATTCTTTTATTTTCTTTTTCTAACTCAATGACGTGTACTAAAATTTCCTCTATGTCTAACAAAATCCTACATTAATTTTTGTATTACGACAGTAGTTTATTAGACAGAAGACCTTTAGACCTTTGATGAATCAGGAACTCAAGACATTTTATTGAAACTTACTATGTCACTTTACAAAGGTAATAAAAACACTCGTACACGTGTGCATATGGGTGGTGTCATTCAGGTCTGTCGAACTCCTCGTACTTCGAATCCTTTGTCTGAAACGAAAGAGAGAAAAAAGAGTGTAACAGATAAGTTTCACAACAGATAAACCCCGTCGGTCCAATTAGGGAAGATAGACATGAGGGGATGACTCAACTATAAAAGGAACTGACATTCCGTAAAAGATTAATAAGGCACTTATGTCACAAAATCCAACTTTCATTTTAACTCACGTTCCAATACGAACATCGACTTTTACACGAGAGACTACTAATTTCACTCCGACCAGAGCTACCAGGACGTTCCCGTCGACACGACACAAGACACAGAGAAAACCACCTATTTCATTAAGTCATGCACCACTCAAGAATTACTGTCTGCCTAATTCATCAAGGAAAAATTTTGTTATCAAAAGAATCAAGACGACAGGTCCTTACCAACCTCGGAATCATTAAACGTTGATAACGGTCGGAACATTTTAAGGAAGAAAATCTCTAATACACGTTCATTGACCTAGAACACGACTTCGAGTACATTGGAAATGTAAAACAAAACATAGTGATCTACAAAACTTGGTGAAAACGACTCGATATATTTACTAAGACCGACCCTCGTTTGGAAATTTAAACTTGTCTCCAAGACCACAAGGTCAATAACGATCAGTCTCATCTCTTTCTCAACTGAATTAATAGTCCATGGACTCACTTTCAGATCTTCGTCGACGAGTGTATAAATCTTTTTATTGAGGGAGTTAGGAAGGTACAGATAAAACAACTGAAAGATTAATAAAAGACGGAATTCTCTTTTCTATCTAATGATAGTACCATAAAAACGGTTGGACTATTACTATCATCTGAATAAGAAATAGACTTGTTTAAGAATGGAAGTCTATCAAATCAACTTGTAAGACTCCACTCCCTTTCATCTATAGTTAGTGACGTTTGAGTTTTCACGGATATTTAGTTCCGTCAATTATTTTTTTTTTTTGGGTGTCCCGTAAGGATCTAAGGGTCAGTTTATTTCAGAAACAAAAGAAAGTAAATTGTCTCTTGGAGAACAATGTCATATATGTATATTTATACATACACACATACATATATATATATAAATATATAAATAAATAAATAAATAAATACAGACTGATCAGTTCCGATACCAAAAAGGTCATCCGTACATACCTAAACTCTCAACCTGATACTTCTTTCGACTCGTGCCTTCTTAACTACGAAAACTTGACACCATAACGTCTTCTGCGAACTCTCAGGGAACCTGACGTTCCTCTAGGTTGGTCAGGTAAGATTTCCTCTAGTCAGGACCCACAAGTAACCTTCCTGACTACACCTTCGACTTTGAGGCAATGAAACCGGTGGACTACACTTCTCGACTGAGTAACCTTCTCTGGGACTACAACCCTTCCCAACTCCCATCCTCCGCTTCCCCTGTTGTCTCCTACTCTACCAACCTACCGTAGTGGTTGAGTTACCCGTACTCGAACCCATTTGAGACCCTCAACCACTACATGTCGCTCTGGACCGTACGATGTTAAGTACCTCAACGTTTCTCAGCCTGTGCTAACTCACTGACTTGACTTGACTTACAGACTGATTTTACTACCACATTTGTACTATTGTTTACCCTTGACCGGGGAAATAATACTCCCGTCTTCTTAACCGTGACAGACACCGTTTCACCTCTTATACAAGAGACGGATTGACCCGGAACGTAAGTCGAGGTCGTCTACCAACAGTAAACCCTTCAGTTCGGGTCACCAAAATCTAAAAAAAAAAGGTCCTTGTCGGTTTAGGTCTAAAACTTACTCTTTAGAGGACCGAGTTTTCGCAACCGAGTCAAAAAACAAAAACAAAGACTAACTATGTACGTCCGATTTGTTTTAAGTAGACAATCGAATTGAACCGGATAACCAACGGTCAACTACTGGGGAGTCGACATTCGACAGGTTGTTCTTATCTACCTTGAAAAAGTAACGATTACTTAAATCATTAACTTCTCGGATCTTGGAGAGAAAACTCCTTTACTGTAGAAGGTCAAGTCAGTGAGTCAGCACAGGTCGAGAAGCACTGAAGCACCTGACGAAGGGACAGGTAGTGGTTGAGGACCTTGAACGAGTTTGAGCACAGGTAAACTCAGTCACTACGGTAGGTTGGTAGAGTAGGAGACAACAGGGAAGAGGAGAGTGGAAGTTAGAAAGGGTCGTAACCCAGAAAAGGTCACTCAGTCAAGAAGTGTAGTTCACCGGTCTCATAACCTCGAAGTCGAAGTCGTAGTCAGGAAGGTTACTTATAAGTCCTGACTAAAGGAAATCTTAACTGATCACACTAAAGGAACATCAGATTCCTGAGAGTTCTCAGAAGAGGTTGTGGTGTCAAGTTTTCGTAGTCAAGAAGCCGTGAGTCGAAAGAAATATCAGGTTGAGAGTGTAGGTATGTACTGCTCACCTTCTTGTATCGAAACTGGNTCATAACCTCGAAGTCGAAGTCGTAGTCAGGAAGGTTACTTATAAGTCCTGACTAAAGGAAATCTTAACTGATCACACTAAAGGAACATCAGATTCCTGAGAGTTCTCAGAAGAGGTTGTGGTGTCAAGTTTTCGTAGTCAAGAAGCCGTGAGTCGAAAGAAATATTAGGTTGAGAGCGTAGGTAGGTACTGATCACCTTCTTGTATCGAAACTGGTCTATCTGGAAATAGGTGTTTCATTACAGAGACGAAAAATTAGAACTAAATTATCTTATACACGTACACATAACGGTAAAGTCAGTACAGGTCGAGAAACACTGGGATATCTTATAGAAGACCTCGGGTGGTCCGAGGACAGAGGTACCCTGAGAGGTCCGTTTTTATGACTTCACCCAACGGTACGAGAGGAGGTCCCCTCGAAGGACTGGGTCCCTAGTGTAGTCCAGAGGACGTGACGTCCGTCTAAGAAATGACAGACTCGGTGACCCCTTTGGGTTATCTTATACATGACCAAGTATAAAACACCACAAAATCTCCTTACGTTTCCAAAGACACCAACCCTTGGATAATGAATTTAACCTCTTCCCTTATGTCCTTTCATATCGATTTCGTCTGACTACATGTACGAACTTGTCCCACACAAAGTTTTCGAGTCATTCTCGGTACTTGGATTAAATCCATGATCTTTTCGAAATGTCTCCTTCACTATTACTTACTGTCACATAACTATACGTTACGAATCAATGAGTTAGTCCAGACTGAGAAACGCTGGGTTACCTGACGTCGGACGGTCCCAGGAGACAGGTACCCCTGAGAGGTCCGTTCTTATAACCTCACCGAACGGTACGGGAAGAGGTCCCTAGAAGGGTTGGGTCCAGGGGACGTAACGTCCACCTAAGAAATGGCTGACTCGGTCGTCCCTTCGGGTTCATAATTATCACACTTAGTTTTAAAACTATCTTTTTCTTTCCCCTGTAAACAGTTCCTCTCCCTTTTATATTCGAAGAGATTTCAATATAATGCCCGAAACTATACAGAGTTTTACCATATTACCTTGTACTAACCTCATATCTCATATATTCCTTTATTATTAACCCCGGTCCGGTTCCAATGGAACTTATAGTCAAGTGTCTAGACTATGAATTGTTATATCAATTCCTCTCAGTAAGTCCCAAATCTGGTCCCCTCTCTAGATTAGATTAGAGACACAAGAGTGAGGTCTAGGACGTGATACCGGGGACCTTTACCGAAAGACTTTCGGAAGAGACTCCCTAATCAATTTTATCCGTATGAAGGATCTGTGATCGACTCTTCGACATACTATAGACCGTGACCGGTAAGAATTCTTAGTTGAAACATGACCAGTGTTATGTAGTGTAGGAACACTAAAGGTCTACTTGGACATTTCACTACAGGTCTTAAACTAGTCTCGTGGACCACTAAAACGATAAGTATCATACGTCTTGTATCAACGGACAGGACGTAAACACAAAACACGTCATCCCTTATCCTGTGGAGATACTTACTTCGTTTAACAATCTCCAGTACTTTTGTATTTAATCCGTCTTAATCCAACTTCAACTAATCTTTCTTTTACGTCACCACCGTAATTAATAAAATTGTTTTCTCTAAAATAACATACGTCAACGGTTATTATACTTTCATCTTACTCTTATATTATACGTTTGTATTCGGTCACTTTACAGTAAATTATAATTTTTATAAGTATTATTGACCTTTTTAAAATGTTAATACTCTTTTAACAGAGTCTAAGTTTTAGTTTATGTTCTAATTTAGTCCTAAATCCCTACCTAAATAAAAAGGGAGGATTTTACGGTCACCAGTTTAAAGTGAACACCCATTACACGGTATTTTCTGTGGACAACTAGTCATGAACCCACAACCAGTCCTTTTTGGTTAGTTGCACGGTTTAATATTAGTCTATTTTTTGACAGGGTGTGTCTACCGGTAAAACCGTTTTAACTTTCTTTGTTACATACTTAATTACACTTAACGAAATTGTGTAATAAAAAGAGAAGGTTCTTTGAGTCACATCTTATGTACACTGAGGACAAGTGGTTAAGTTCTCATTAATACCCAAATTTAATTAGTGAACCAAATAGAGAACGGTCAACAAGTCAGACCGGAGATCTCTATGAAATCTTTGTTCGTTGTCAAACCGATTTGTTATAATTTATTTATTCGGTTCCAGTGTTTTATTTCTCTTATTTTTACTATTTAGAAATCGAAGATTATAAAACGTATCAATTATCTCGTCACGTTTTATTTAAGGATATTCCGATGGACTTTGTTTGACCATCAATTCGTTTCTATGAAGTCAACTTCATTTATTTAGTCCCCTTATACACTACCATCGTGAGTAACGAACCTCTTCTACTACCGTGGGGTGAGGTCATGAGAACGGACCTTTTAGCGTACCTGCCTCCTTGCGTCATCCGACGTCAGGTACCCCAGCGTTTCTCAGCCTATGTTGACTCGTTGAAGGGACAGTGAAAAGTGAAAGTACGTAACCTCTTCCTTTACCGTCGGGTGAGGTCACAAGAACGGACCTCTTAGGGTCCCTGTCCCCTCGGACCACCCGACGGCAGACACCCCAGTATGTCTTCGCCTGTGCTGATTTCACTGAATCGTCGTCGTGAGTAACGAATACTGTTTAAACAATTCAGTACTTACTTACACTTTTAAGACCAAAGGGTAAGACCGAATCAGAAAGAAAAAATTTTTTTGATATTTGACCTTAAGAAATATCTTTCTTTTCTCCAAATTTACGTACTCAAATGTATAAAAAAAATTAGTTTGGGAGGAATAACCACATATTTATATATACTGTTAACTAAAATCTCCTCCTTTTAGTTGTGTCGGGACCCTGAAACCACTGGAACTGAAAATAGAAATCGAAATGGTCATCAGTCGATGTAAAATTTCGTTTTGATAACTAAGAGGTATTAGTTAAGACATTTAATTGTCCTCACTGACTTTGTCATAAACCTAGGATAACGAATATTCTAATAAGTAAAATACGAAATAAATAAATGTCACGAGTCATTAATCTTAACTCTCGTGTCTTTATTTGGACGATTACTATTTGTAGACGAGGCACTCTTGTGATACTACACACCGAATCTTGGCACGTGTTATTTATAAATTAATTGATTACCTATGGTACTCTCGACTTCTTCAGTTACCGTGGGGTGAGGTCATGAGAACGGACCTTTTAGGGTACCTACCTCCTCAGACCACCCGACGTCAGGTACCCCAACACTTCTCAACCTGTGTTGACTCACTGAAGTAAAAGCGAAAAGTGAAGTACGTAACCTCTTCCTTTACCGTTGGGTGAGGTCACAAGAACGGACCTCTTAGGGTCCCTGCCCCCTCGGACCACCCGACGGCAGACATCCTAGCGTGTCTCAGCCTGTACTGACTTCGCTGAGTCGTCGTCGTCGTCGTGGGACTCTCGACTTCTCACTAAACTTATACGTCCACCCTAATACTTCAAACCCGTGATCCTATTTTAGACCCTTGTGACGTGGGTCCATTCACCCTCCCTGAAGAGTAAACCAAGTGGCTAGACCGGTCTTGGGTTCTTAGATAAACAGGGTAAGGACCGAGTAGTAGAGACGACACTAAACACTGAAAAATGAATGGTTTAAACGCAACACAAAAAGAAACTCCGACATAGTTTCGGAAACTACACTTTCCGTCGTTTACCCCTCTTGTCACACTAAATGAATTACTACAAGAAACTCAAGTTAAAAACAGTTCCTTTCAGTCGAAATTATATGTCTTGTTCTGTGGGCGACGATTTAGGATTCCACCGCTGTGTAACCTACCCGAGAAGTAACGTAGACCAATCAGAAGAACACTAAGGATACCACCAGGTATAAAGTCGAAAATACGAGTTTCGGAAAAGTAACTTTACACTAACAGTCGGACTCGGGAACTTTTGTACTTTATTACTTCTAAGGATTCATACTCACTCACTCTTCCCCTTTTTTATATACTCATCAGTGACTATATGGAGTTTAACTCCTAATACATAAAAAGTAGTCAACACAGTATTGTTAAATCTCAATCCTAACTATTAAAACAGTCGTTGATGATTACTTGTAGAATGTTTCAACTTTTAAAGTACCATCGTCATCATACTTGAAAGACCCAAAAAAAAAAAACAAACAAACAAAGACGCTTCAAAAACTTTTTAACTGATTGTGAAAAGATAAAATCTATACATATGAAACAAAATCTTAGAGAAAAGAATCTTTTTATTACCTTCAGAAAAGGACTTTAGAATCAGTATTTATATATCAGGTTCTTAAAGGAAGTCACGATTTTCCAAAGATTTTACTCACTCGTACACCACAGGTCTCGAACCATCCCTCGTGTTTCCAGAGACTTGTTTACGTAAGTCGTCAGTCCTTCCTATACAACAATTATAAAGTTATAAACAATACACTGACTCAAAATAAAAGTGAGTTGAGTAACCACACGAATTTACGAGATCAGATCTTTAACGTTTCTTTTTATCCTGTGACTGAGAAAACAGGGTTCGACAGAGACCAAAAGTACATGAAATAAACGGACGGTAGAAACTTCCCGTACTGTCTATCGGTTCGTTGAGACACAATATTGTGTTCGTCTTCTCAATTCTACACTCACTATACCCGTCCTCTCAGCCAGGGACTAATCCTGTCTTAGGATCTCTGTTATTCCTTCGTCCTACATTAGTAAAAAGTCAAGACAATTAATTGACTTTTATTACTGTGTGACTTCCGTGACGAAGGGTCAATTCATTCTTACCTTTCTTTTCTCAGTTGGTCGATTAATTCTAATTCATATTCTTTCTATACGGGTGAGAATGACTTGGTTTCTTCATGGAATTTACCGAGTACCCTTGAGTTTCTGGTACAGAGAAGTTTCTTTTCACGTTCAAGAGGTTTCTTTGTCGTCGGCAGAAATGTGTGTCGTCTTGACTCTTCCATTTGACGTCGAACTCTAATTTATTATGTTGGAGAAAGTTCCTTAATGAAACCCAGAAACATCAACTTTTAGTTAAAATTGCACAAAATCTTATCCTCTCCACTCCTGGCTTTGAAATACATTCGGGAGATATCTTCTTCCTACCCTTTAATTGTTGTTATTGTTTCTGACCTCACTCTATCGTGAAAAATTTTCGATTCAATTAAGACTTAAAGAACCTTCGGTTCAAAATTTTTGTATTTTTTCAAGAATAGAAAGTAAAAAGTCAATTTCCTTATTTATCTAATGAATTCTCTTTATTTGAAAAAGTACGACCCGTGGTTTAGTTTCAATTATATTCCTAAGAAAAATTAAAAAAAATTTAACCTCCTATTAACGAAATATTATAAAACAACCAAAGACGGTATATAATCACACTTAGTCGGTGTCCAAATGCATACGGGGGAGGGAGGACTTGGGTGGAGGGTAGAAGAAGGGACAGGGTGGGGAGCCCCAACTCGGGGGACACAGTGTGCCGGTTAAGGGTGAACGACAGACAAAATGTATACCATTACATACACAAAGGTAAGACAAGAGAATTAGGTGGGGTGTGAGAGGAAGGGGACGACAAAGGTGTTCAGAGAAGGGATACAGACGTAGAGGCGACGACGGGACGTTTCGCCAAGTAGTCATGGTAGAAACATCTAAATTATACGTACGTACTTATATGTTATAAACAGAAAGAGGAAGACTGAATGGAGTGAGACAGATTATCTGAGATTCAAGTAGATGGAGTAATCCTGACTAAGTTAAAAAAAAAATATCGACTCATTATAAGGTAACATATATATACATGGTGTTAACGATATAGGTAAGTAGACAACTACCTGTAGATCCAACGAAGGTACAGGATCTATACCATTTTTCACGACGTTACTTTTAAGTATAAATTAAAACAATACTTAATTAATACTTTTATTAATACTTTATTCAGACATTATGTCGCAAATATACATATTATTTCGAATACTCAGAAACCATCGTAGATTTACTTATTAAAAAGATAAGTTCTCATCTTTATAGGAGACGAAGACTGGAGAAGGATTGAGACACTGGTACTCAGTTACTGAAGAGTCGAAATCACAGACATAGAAGTTTTAGTGACATGATCACGGAAGGAGTCGTTTGACAACACCACTAATTTACTCCACTGTGACTTCTCGTTCTAGGGACTGTGTATCATTAACGAGTCGTTTCGACTCAATGATATCAATAATAGTAGACGGACTTGTAGGAACAGCAGTAAAAACGGTGTGGTGAAGGTTCTGGACGTAATTTATGATCACTCTGGGTCTTTACCTGAGACTGAAGTAACGTCCGTCGGAAGGACGAACCTTATAGTGATATATATAAGTTCTCATAGATCTTGTACTCAATAATTTGGTCGTCGACTGGGACTTTTGGTTATTGAATCCAAAATACCACAGTTCTCAGACTCGACGATATATCCTCTCGGTGTACAATGAAGAGTTCTGGACTGAAAAAAAAAAAAAAAAAGACAAAAGAGGAAGGAAAAGACTGAACGACCTCAAATATATACACTCCTATTACACTCGACCGACCTTCTCCTTGTCTTTCTTTCGTTTAATGTTTTATTCATAGTTCTTGACTGATCGTCATTGATGAGACCAATANAAAAAAAAAAAAAAAAAGACAAAAGAGGAAGGAAAAGACTGAACGACCTCAAATATATGCACTCCTATTACACTCGACCGACCTTCTCCTTGTCTTTCTTTCGTTTAATGTTTTATTCATAGTTCTTGACTGATCGTCATTGATGAGACCAATAGAAAGAGTGAACAAGACGACGTCGACACTTAACACAAAAAGGCATTTCTCCTTTTCTACGAACGTCTTTTTTTAGTTTTAGCATACTGATGGAAAACTCCCACAGAGACCTCTAAGTCCCGACTTGAAACTTAAAAAAGATTCCAAAGACTTAGGAAGTTTAAATCCTTTATTCTGAAATCCCACGAGAGTTTGTTTATCAAGTTTAAGAGGTATGTCCTAAAATTGAACGTTTCAAAAGACTGTAACGAGAATCGTTGAGTTACTATCTATATACATAAGGAAAACGTAAATCAGTCTTATTTTCTGTACTTATACTTTTTTTTATAACAGAGGTGAGACTTCATATTCAAAAGGAAAACACCAAAAGGTATACAACTAGGAAATAGGTATAAACGATTTAAACACAACAAAATAGTGATATTATCTAAACAACGGTATACACCAGTTTCATATTTACTCCCTATACCCATATCTTTGTTTATACTATTTTCCTTAGTCTGTTCCCCACTCCCCTCCTATAGGAAGTGTTATAACGACGACGACGACACTTCAGCGAAGTCAGCACAGGCTGAAACACGCTGGGGTACCTGACGTCGGATGGTCCGAGAAGACGGGTACCCTAAAAGGTCCGTTCTCATGACCTCACCCCACGGTAACCGAAGAGGTGTGTTAAAACGAAATACCCATTTAATCTCAGTGTGTGTTAACGGTTTTTATTACAATTCTTTACGTTAGGATCAAATTGTAGGGACTCCATTGACGACTCCCCCTTTGTGATTTGTCACCCGATACGACCCCCCGAACCCACCCCCAACGTCGGTCAAGACTATAAGAGTAAAGTTATCATGTGTACTTACCTCTTGTAGGGGCGGCGGTGGTGAAGTTAACAGGTGCCAGGGAGAAGGAACTCAAAAGTTTACAGGACCCGGTATCTTAGTATCCTGGTGTCCTCACCAGGTGTGGTTCATTAAGACATCCTAAACTTAGTTGTAAACCCACTACATAGAAAGCTAGATACCTGTTCTGTCACCTACTATTTCATCTCTCCAGGAGAGGCGTTTTACTCTTGCAGGAAAGACTTTAGACTTGTCCTGTGAGGAACCGACTAATGTACCGAAGGTATTCAAAGAACCTGTGGGTTTACCAAGAATAGACTCGTCTATAGGTTAGTAGACTAATAAAGTAACTTTACCCTTAAAAAAGAGTCTGTTGGAGGTTCACTAGAAGGTCGACATGACAAGGTGAGACCATTAGGGAGTGGTAGAAGACATGAGTAGAGACGAGAAGAAAACTTATATTCCTTTAGGATAGAATGGAAAACGAATTTTGTAAAAGTTGTCTCTACAAATAAAGGAGAAAGTAAAGAAGAATTCTTAGGGGAAGAAAGAATTTTTAATTTAATCTAAAGAGTAATTTTGGTATCGATTTCAGTCGGTCTTTTCGTCAACAAAAGGTACTCACTCCCCGAATTAGAAGTTTAACATTATCTCCTTTATAAAGATTAGGTTGGAAAGTCACATAGTCACTATTACTATCGTAACTAACACGTCAATAAAAATCAACGAAACAAGACATAAAATATATTATAACTGTTGAATGTAAAGTTTTTAGAGACATCCAAAATATAAATTGGGGTATAAAATAAATTTAACTCCATATACGTACGACAATATATTTTCTTGGTCGTGAACTTAGGTCTTTATGACTAAAAATTCGGGTGTAAGTGAAGAGACGTAACGTAAAAACGACTAGTTACCGTTGTTTTTTCCGTTTGTTTTCGTTTTGTCAAAATAAAGGTCTTTTTTTTGTTATCCTTGCAAGTATAGAACTATATCTTATTACCAATGTCACCTTTACATTGGAGATCACTATTACAAACAACTAATTTATTCTAGCGTTAACTCTTATTCAAATGAAAACACTTGTAAGTACACTGGGTCAAATAGTACACATACTTCTCTTCCGAGACGAAAGTCTCAGAGGTCAGTCGACCCTTCCGAACTTGATGTTTAACTTCATTTATAAATTCGTTGTCGAGTCCGGCAACGTCACTACTACACATCTCAACCCAACTAGTATTAGGAACCCAGTCCCATAGAACAAAAGAAGTCAAATAAACACTAGGGGAATTGAAGTAAGTAAGCAAATCAGTAGTCAAATGAGCAGAGTGAAAGGGACAAAGTAATTAGGGAGGCAATTGTTGACGGTAAATTCTTTTGATGGAAGAAACCCGTTCCTGCATACTTAATTAGACGTAAAGACGAGCTGTCGGGTTATTTACAGAATTCTGACCATCTTGTGTCTCATCAGTTTAATATATTAATATTCTGAAGAGAATCTTCATACCAAGATTACTGAGATGTACAATCATTATAAAACCAGTACGATCAAGAATCTTTGTCTCTTCCCTAGGTACCCAAACATAAAGTGGATTCCTATTAATTTTCACGCGACATAAAACTGTTTACCGACACACCCTGTATTTTGTTTAATTTACCGGTAGTGTTACCCTGGCCGGTCTTAAATAACTGACTTGACTCCCGACAGACTCTTGTATCCTAAAGACAGACTGGGACCTTCTTAATCAATAGAAGTTAGAGGTTTAACTTAAAACTCGAGAGTCTTTAGTGTCCTTTTTCTTTATGACAAAGACTTTGATTTCATTAGGTACATGAATAGAATTTAGAGACAACAGATTATAATCCGAAGGGGGGGGAGGGGTGGCGAAAAAAAGATTCAGTAGTCAATTAAGTAAGACCATGGTTTTTATTTTTACAGGTTTCTAAAGTCTCGATGACTCCACGTTATTACTTTTGATTAAATAATAACAACATACAGACACGAACTCAAAAATTTCTTTTAATTAATTCCTTACGATTAATTAAAATCTACGAAACAGAAGGTCATTGTCCATAGTATAAAGTCATATGTAGGGTTGTCACAAAAATGGGGAATTTTACAAAATAGAGTCACGACAAAGTGAATGATTTTATTGAATAAAAATAAGACCAATTTTTACCTAAATTATGGTTTTTCTAAATCAGCGTTGTATCTTTGAATTCGTAGGATTCTGAATGTTGAAAGAGAAAAGACTTAAGAGGACAATTAATGTACTCATAGAGGACCTTCAAAATCTAGTCTATAAGAATTTACAATTCGAAACTACTTATAATTTTCTTTTAGTAAGTATTAGTATGAACTTATTTCGGGATTTCTAAACTGAAAATTTCGTTCATTATAAAAAAAAAATTTACTGTTCGGACAGTATAGACCTAGGTTGACTGATTATCTCTCTATCAATTAACGGGACGTGACACTTTCCTTCCAGAGAACGGCTTACGAAGTCACTTAGTTTGAAAGAAAAAATAAATAAATAAATAAATAAATAAAATAAAAAAAAAATCAAAAAAAAAAAATTAAAATTTTAGAAATTAAGAATGTACGCAAGGGTTTGTACTTGCGGGGGGAGTTTGAAAGAAACCACAAGTCCATTAAAAGACCACGGAAATTTACGTCGACAAAGTAAAACAAAAATTTAGAGGTTTCTAAAACTACAACTTTATTAAGAGGTCGTGAAGATTTACGATGATAGGGTTTACTTGTTTATGTTGTAAAATTGTTATGTCTAAACATTTGTATATGTTTTTACACTTTTATTAGCATTACTTCGTAATACAGGATAACTGTTCTCGGTTAGGAAAAGGCAAGTGTAAGGGTCAGAATGGGAGTGAAGAGAATAACGAAACTTTGTTGAGGGTCTATAACACAGTAAAGTAATCACTAAAACATATACGTGGAGAATTTCCGCTCAAGAGAAAATGGGGGTGGTATTAATGTTATGGTCATAATGTGATTTTTATTATAGGAGAATTTATTTAGTAGTTTAATAGTTAGAACCAAGTTTACGGGTTGATAGAGTTTTTAGTGTAGTTCATTGTACAAGGAGATTGGTTGGTAACAGAAAAGACATTCAACCTTCAACCTAGATCTGAGACCTAGTTCTGAGTTCAAACTAAACACACACACATTTACTCAGATATAACATACATGTACAATGATACAAGTAAGAAGGAAAATCCCCCGTACATTACAGACAGGAAAACTCACATATACAGACTACAATTGTCACCTAGTACCAGTAACAGATCCACTTAAACAAGTAATAAGCCTACAAGATTAAGATAGGGAGAAAGAAAGAACACATCTTATGAAGATGGTTCTTTAGAACACTTAAATTTATAATAGATACAAAAGATAAAAATTAAGTGACATCAAGAATACAGAATAATTACAAGTTTAACAGGGTTGAAACCGGTTATCCTCGGAGAAGTTCAAACTAAGACTCAAGAAAACTATACCTAGATCCTCAGAAACAAAGGAATAATAGTCTATCCTATTTATAAGATCCAAAAAGAACATACAAAGTACTGGGTCCTACCTTAGACGGTAAAGAAGATGAAATCAAGTCAAGTCAGTGAGTCAACACAGGCTGAGAAACGCTGGGGTACTTAGTGTCGTACGGTCCGAAGGGACAGGTAGTGGTTGAGGACCTCAAGTAAGTTTGAGTACAGGTAACACAGCCACTACGGTAGGTCGGTAGAGTAGGACCCAGTAGGGGAAGAGGAGGACGGGGGTTAGGGAGGGTTGTAGTCCCAGAAAAGGTTACTCAGTCGAGAAGCCTACTTCACCGGTTTCATAACCTCAAAGTCGAAGTTGTAGTCAGGAAGGTTACTTGTGGATCCTGACTAGAGGAAATCCTACCTGACCAACCTAGAGGAACGTCGGGTTCCCTGAGAGTTCTCAGAAGAGGTTGTGGTGTCAAGTTTTCGTAGTTAAGAAGTCGCGAGTCGAAAGAAGTGTCAGGTTGAGAGTGTAGGTATGTACTGGTGACCTTTTTTGGTATCGGAACTGATCTGCCTGGAAAAAACCGTTTCATTTTTTCTAGACAAAAAGTTATACGATAGACTTCACATCTCGACGAGAAATGATGATCTAACCAGTAACAAAGATTCGGAAAAATCGTGTACCTCAATACTTTACAAGTATAAATATTCAATTTTTAGTCGAGTAACAAGTGTACATAGATAAAGACGCAAAATTCTAAACGAACTCTCAGAATATTTAGGTCCTCTCTAAATTTCGACAAATATAAAATGTTTCCATAAATTGAACGTTAGTACTTTGTAAAACATCAATCCCTATGACAAAGACCGGTATAAATTTGTAAAACTTCAAAGTAAAAAATACGAAATTTAACACGTATAGAGTGCAAACTTGATACATTTTACACGTCAGAAAACTTAACTTAAAGAAGACTTTTAGTAAAGATCGTTTACCAAAATATATGAATTCTTATGTGTCATCGAATTATTACTATACTTAAGACTATAATCACTTAGTCTTAGATGACTACCTAATCAGTGGTAAAAAGATTAATTCTCACATTTTAGAACTAAAAAACCTCAGACTAATTGACTTTTATCGGTACAGTACTACAAGAACGTTTTTGGACTAAACGACCCGTAACGTTATATTTTTCATGGTCTATTATCTGTTTTGTTTTCGTTTTGGTCATGACTAATAAAAGAGAAGTCTTAAATTACTCGTGGACTATTTGGTACTCGTACCTCAAAATCTATGTAGTCATAGTTCTAATCATAATACCTTATAACAGACAATCCGAGAAACGTTAATTTCTATGAACTCTGTGCAACTGAGATTTATAGACGTTGATTCTTTCATCCTTTAACTTCGTTCAATAAGTTGAATAAATCTTTTTAATGTTGTGTAAATCGTTCAAGTAGATCGGGAATTAAACACATTATACCCATTTTAGTTACTAATTCGGACTTGAAAGTTTATAATACTAAAAGATTTTTGAAACACCCTTACTCACGTACCCATCCCCTGACTTATAGGCAGTAATCCTCGGACCATTTTGTTATTACATATTGTCATCTTATGTAAAATAAGTCGGTTCCCCCCCCCCGCATCCTTTTACTTTGTCTAGAAGTACACAACGATACCTTTAGAGGTTTGAACTCATATATCAAACAACACATTTTTGTGTCTAACACCTCGGTCTGGTGGTCTGAAATTAGGACCGTGAAATTCATGTTTGAACTCGGTGAATAAATGAGAAAGATATACAAAAATTAGACATTTTATTCCCGACATGGTGGTATATGGAGACTACCACACTTCTAATGAACTTTTAATACGGACCACGGACCATTTCCAAGTATCCGATCGAGAAAGGTAGGAAGGGGTCAAGAAGGAGAAGTAAGAAGAGAAAGAGGGAAAGGAAATATAAAAACTACAGAAACAGTAGTAGTAACAGAACGACTCACTTTTTATTTTCGATATAAATCAACGAAAGTCCCGTTCCATGGTAACTACAGTCATTTTAGTATACTTATATATGAAAGTATGTATTTGAAAATATGAATACATGTATTTGTAAATACCTTCTATGGATTATTCGACAAGTTTTCACCAACGGAGACTTCTTGTCTAGATAATTTTCTCCCTTTCCCTCCACTCGTGAAATATGTATTTTAATGAAAGAGAACAAAATCCGACTTGAAACATATAGGTTCATGAAGAAATTTTTATTTTTGTCAAATTTAACTTTTTATATATTAAACTATTCAAAGGTTCTTTCATATCTAACTAGTACTGACGTTCTCGTCGGATTCTCCTCTATCTGTTCTATCTATGGACACACTATAAAAAGATTCAAACAAAACACAGGTGAAGGGATTTAATAGAAAAGATGGTCGGGTGCACCATATTCCTTTAAGACGGTACTCTCTGAAAAAAAAAAAAAACGACAATTATTCACGAGGAGAAATCTCGTTTCTTGAAAACTTTCCAATTAAATTCTTTTGGAAATCAATAATTGTAAAACATCTAAGAGAAAGATCCACCAAAAACGTCGGGTGTCATAGGTAGACGACGGACTTGTGACTATTTTACCTATAGGTCGTTCCACCGTTCGATCACTCCACAACACTCTAGTCTGATTCTTTTTACTTCCTTTTCGTACCACTTTACCCCTAACTTACCACAAATGTCTTTCTTCCGAAAGTCCAGGTTCTGGACATTTATTTTTAGAGTCGAGACGGTTTACCGTATTCCCGTATTGCATAACGAGACATATTCAATGTCTGTATTGAGACAAAAGACGTAGTTATTTTACCTCTGTTTTTATTGGTATAGGGATCCCCCAAACATTCTTAGTTTGTACCGGGAACTTGAGTGAAGGTAATCGGAGGTTACCTCATAGGTAACGATAAAATCGGGCACAAAAGGGAAAGACAGAAACCCATCTTATTCCTCCGACTTAGACAAAGACGTATATGACTGTTAGTCGAGACACTGGAATCCCGTCGTCAGGAATTGGAAAAACCGTGGTTCCTGGTTAAAGGACCCTCTGTCTAAAAAGTGTCTGACTCCCAATCCCTACCTCTATCAAACCCCTACTAAGGTTCCGTAATGTAAATAACATATGAAATAAAGATAATAATAATGTAGTCGAGATGGAGTTTAGTAGTCTGTAGTCTAGGACCTCCAACCCCTGGAGGTCCCTTCCCTTCCGTAAAAGACAAAAAAAACAACAAACAAACAAACAAACTAAAACAAAACAAAGTCATAGACGTTTCACGTAAAATCTTTCCCACTGGAGATTCGAAGGAAAATTGACATCACAGGTTATCGTTGGACAACCTACACCCGTGAGTCTAGAAGGGATGGGGAATGGGGTTAAAACTAATTTCTATAGACTGTAACATAGTCAAGATAAATTTAAATACATTTGGGTATTTCTGTTTAAGGGTTCGAAAGATCTATGAAGACTCGGAGGATATATAAGTAAAACCTTAAAAGACATAGTTAAGATTTCATTATTTACTTAACCTTCTTAAGACCTAACAGTCTACTGAAGTATTTTACTATACTATAGACCTATCTTCTGTGTAAAGAGGACTAAGTGTCTTTATGAGTGTAGGACGAAAGTTCAGAAACACACGATTCTTTAGTAAAGGGACGGATACTTTAATGGGAACGAGTTTTCCGTTCCCGATATAGGTGATACTCCAAAGGGACCACAGAGTCACCACTTCTTAGGTGGACGTCACGTCCTCGAAGTCCTCTGCACCCAAACTACGGACTCAACCCTTCTAGGGGACCTCCTCCCGTACCGTGGGTGAGGTCATAAGAACGGACCTCTTAGGTCACCAGTCTCCTCGGACCACCCCCGATGTCAAATATCCCGATGTTTTTTATCTGCACTGACTTCACTGAATTGTACGTGTGTGTTATAGGTCATGATCAGAGACAAAGGAGTAGATATCTTACTTTCATCGTTATTGGTACCCATCGGTTGACTCTTCTTTTTTAATCCTGTTGTAAAGGAGAAATGTGTTTCCAGATGGTTTATGTCTCATGAGTTATTAATAACACCAACAAGGAAAACAAAACTAATAATAAGACAATCATTTATTTGAATTAAATCGTTCCAGGAATCTTAGCCTTATGTTTCCATTATCACTATAATGATCGATTATAAATAACTCGGGAATATAAACATGTGTTTCCCGTAAATTTTTACGGATTTTATGTTCCCGAGTGATTTATAATCGATCATAATAGTGACAATGGTTGTAGTAGTAGAAACATAAGGATAAGATTCTTGGAACGATTTAATTCAAATAAATGATTGTCTTAGAGATCGTATGTTCTTTGTAATATCACCCTATTATTATTAGTTTTGTTTACTTCATTAGTTTTAGAAATTCTACCCGAAGGGACCACCCAGTCTACCATTGCTTACGTGGACGTTACACCTTCTGGACTCAACTTGAGGACGCAGTCCTTCTAGGGGATTTCCTCCCGTACCGTTGGGTGAGGTCATAAGAATGGACCTCTTAGGGATACCGTCTCCTCGGACCGCCCTATGCCAGGTACCACAGAGTTTCTCAGTCTGCACTGACTCGCTGATTCGTACCGTCGCGTTAGAAATTCTATTGGGTATAACATTCTTGCCTATGTGAGTGAAAATGTCTACTCCTTTAACTTCGTATCTCCCCTCCTACATCTTTTACGTCTCTCATTTATTTGTCTTTTGAGAAATTCCAAGTGACATTTCATCTTATATTTCTACCTCAGTACTAATTTTACCTTACATCCCAGTTCCCTCTCAATAAATGTTTTACTCTTCGACCTTACGGAAACACAAGATTACCCCTACTAAGTTGTCTTTTCGTCAGTAACTTCTGTGTCTCCTCTGTCTACTACATTAAGGTCCTTCTTTTCCGTTCTCCCTCCCGCTCTTGTTCTACCGTCTCTTCATCCGTCGGTACCTCATGTAGAGAAAGGTGCCTATGTAGTCCTTATGTGGAAGTCTGTGTCGTCACGCACGTCTTGTGGTCGACCCTCACCTTTCCTCCCGGACTGGTCGTCTTTTATATGTCTTGTCGAGTTTCGAGTCACCCTACCTCATTGACCCCCCTTATTGACCTCACAATCACCCTCACCTGGACGGGAGCCGTCCACGCCCTTGACTTCGTCCCTAGGCTAGGGGCGTAGTCCCGTTGACAGACTCAGTCTCCTCTTTGCAAATTCCGACTCTCACTCTGTCGACTAGACACCGTCGGACTGACCTTCCTCTTAGTCTATCAGGAACGACGTCGGTATGCATGGGGCCTGTCCCTGCGTCCACGGGACTTTCCGTGTCGTAGACCCTTGACCTCAAATCCCTAACACCTTGTTACGGTCCCGCTCCCAAGAACAACTGACGGGTCTCTGTCTAACTCCCCTACACTCTCTCCTCTGACACCGACCCTTTATGGACACCTCCTTTCGGACCGGAGTACCTTCGTTCCGTTATGACGACTCAGTGTGTATCCCCTACCTCGGGAATGGAATCGGAGAGAGAGGGGTGTGTGGTCGTAACCGTCGACTTGTTATCTCTCCGACCGGGTACTTTGAACCCTGCGTGACTTGATGTCTCATCCTGGGACGGGTCCCACGGGGAAATTCACGGACTGTGTGGCTAGATATCTCATCCTGGGGTCGGCACCTTCCCCGGAGATAAACGGACTACACGACTTGTTGTCTCCTGGGGGTCCGTTCCCTCGGGAGATTCACGGACTTCCCCATCTCGACGTCTCTTTCTAACCGGTTTCTCCGGAAGACCAACGGTCGATGTTCTCCGGGGGTTTTTTCTGAGACAATCCCGGAATCGAGGACGTCGTCTCCGTCAGGTGCAGGGACGTGTGAACCGTGGCGGTCCCAGGGGTGTTCGGTTTGTCGACGCGGTGGAAGTATGAGTTGAGAGTGGCACCGTCTCGACGGTGTCCGTTTTTTTCAGAACGCAGATACGTGCGTCCCAGTGAACAGATCACAAGTTGAGAAACACTGGGACATCTGACACCGGACGGTCCGAAGAGACAGTCCCTCCCCGAAGAGGTCCGTTCTTGTGACCTCACATAACCAGTTATGACCAACGGTACGGGAAGATCTCGTAACATAAAGGACGACGGGACCGACGGTTGAGGGGACTCATGGACCTCGACGGTCTTGGGGACACTGGGTTCGTCGACGTGGTGGAGGTGTGGACCGAGAGTGTCCCCGTTTGGGTTCAGGAGGTCCCGTCGGAGTCCTCGTTTGGGGTCACCTGCTGGGTGTACACCTCCACCTTTATTTCGGTGTCAACTTTGGGTCCCCGTCACACCGATTCCTTCTGGATATTGGAAGGGTGGTTGACATGTTCGACGCCTAATTTAGGTGTGTTAGTCGATCCGTCTGAGATACAGATACCTTATATACTTTCCAGTAACTCTCGAGGTTGTTTTCTTTTACGTGCTCAAAACTATCGACATTTGAAACCTCCGTTCTTATGTGTACTCATCCTGGTTTAATCTTAGTCTCGACGGGGATGTCTACCCTCCCTCAAAGTTTTCCCTTCCCTATTTACATATGGATACCGACTAAGAACAACTCTAAACCGTCTTTTGTTGTTTTAAGACATCTCGTCAATAGGAAGTAATTTTTTCCTTTTTTCCCCCGTTCTTCACTCACAAGTCCCATATCCTCCTCGTGTTCCGATAAGGACCAATCAGTGACTTCTCGGTTCACTTGAACCGTTGAACGGTAAAGACACAGAGGTCAGTCAGTTCACTTTTTCTTTCACCCCGATAATCACTGATAACTAAAAAGAGGTTTAGTCATAAGGTCATTGATCGTTTAATAAACTATTACAACACACGATTACATTAGACTTTTATAACGGTTGAAGTTCTCCTCAAGTGATATTAGGATCGTAAAGAATAGTAAATAAAAATTGAATACACCATAAGTATTTCCTTCCTGAGAACTATTAAAAATTTTTAGGTAAAAATAGAAACTAAAGAAAGTCGCCGTAGAAACTCAAAAGTCTTATGTCCAGAAAGCAGAGGAATCCATCCAAATAAGGATCCATAAAATAATAAAAACTACACTACCATTTACCTCGGTAAAGAACTTAAAGAGAGAGACTCAAAAGTAACAATCACATATCTTTTCGTTGTCTAAAGACACATGATTAAAACAATGGACGTTGAACTGGTTTAGGCAATTACTTGAGATCATCAAACGACCATCACAGAAATCTTAGAACATACATATCATACAGTAGACGTTTAAAACTGTCAAATTGAAGAAAAGGTTAAACCTAAGGAAAGAAGAAAAAGAAGAAACTAATGATATCGATCCTGAACGTTTTAATGCAACCTATTTTTACCGTTCTCACCTGTAGAAACAGAGTAAGGACTAGAATTTCCTTTACAAAAGTCAAGAAGTGGTAACTCATAATATAATCGGTATCTGAACAGTATATATCAAAAATAATACGAGTCCATACCCGAAGGACCCACCACAATCACCATTCCTTGGGAGGACGGTTACGTCCTCTCAACCTAAACTAGGAACTCAACCCTCTTAGGAGACCTCCTCCCGTACCGTTGGGTGAGATCATAAGAACAGACCTCTTAGAGCACCTGTGTCTCTTCGGACCGACCGATGTCAGGTATCCCAGTGTTTCTCAACCTGTACTGACTTCACTGAATGGTCCGAACAACTCCATACAAGGGTGATACGAATGAAAAACCTCTCTAAAAAAAAAAAAAAAATCATATTTACCCACGACTTAAAACAATTTTCGAAAAAGACGGAGATAACTCTACTTTTTAGTTAGGTAAATTTTTCTACATAAATTGAATCGGGGTACAGTGTATAAATTAACGTATTATAAAACCTGGTAATGTACTTTGGTGGGATCACAAATGGACTAACTAATTCAGTATATATTAATGAACGGTATCACTAGATAATATACCATACAAAAGTACACTATATACATAAGGTCTAAACCTTCAGGTACAAAATAAGAGTTGGTGTACAGTGAAACAATACTTTAATAGGAAAAGTCACTATGTTTAGTAAAAGGAAAATCCAATATAAAATCCTTTAGTGTAAAAGACCAATGTATAAATATACGTCACAAAAATTTACATGGTTCTAGTAAAATTTTGATATACTAGAGAGTGAATACAAATAGTAAATAATAAGTTATTTATAAATAACTCACGGAGTAGACTTGTTCCGGGTCAAGATTCTTGATACCCCCTATGTTCTACTCAGTATGTATTTAGTCGTGAGTCTTTCAAATGTCGGAACCGTTACTTTACTCTACACGTATCGAAGTAGAGATTGGGGACGGGTTCATCTTAAGTTTCTTTTAATATTTAAAAATTAATTTGTTAATAAAAGTTGTCTGATAATTGAGATTTAAATTCGATACCACGACCTAGTCCGTCGTAAGATATAACAGACCTGACCAACTTTTAGTATTAGTTTATGATTCTTAAATACATTACTCATACAGGAAGTGAATTATGTTACTATTATGATATAACTCTAATATATTACTGAGTCACTATTTCTTAGATGGACGTTACGTCCTCTGTACCCAAGTTAGGGACCCAACCCTTTTAGGAGACTTCTTCCTACCATTGGGTGAGGTCATTAGAATGGTCCTTTCGGGGTACCTGTCTCCTCGGACCACCCGATATCAGGTACCCCAGTGTTTTCTTATCCTGTACTGAATCGTTGATTTTGTCTTTGTCGTTGTCGTCGTTATGATATAATTAAAAATAAAAGGGTAAAAAAGTACTTTGACTCATGAACAAATAGAAGTGTCGAAGAGATACTTATTTTTCTTCGTTCACCATGATCCAAAAAGAAAAGGGTTATTAATAGGAAAGGACGACGTGAATTCACCGACTTTTACAGTTAAACGAGGTATTTACGAAAAAGAACTCATAAAAGGAACTTGACGGTTCACCGGAGACGAAATAGTCATTCGTAAACAAAGTCACTGTAAATGATAAGTTAATATGTTTTCATACAGTGAAACTAAAGATCCGGGATGGGAGGAGTTTTATTTATTTATTTTCAACAACTTGTTTCCCTTTTTTTTCATCTCGTAAAGATCCGTAATTGTTACAATGTACGTCCTTCACTATAAGACCCTCTGTAAAAAAAATAATGTAAACGTAATTTAATATAGGTGGTCGTTCTTACGGATATCGTATCTTCCGGATTAAGTAGTTACCTAGTTGACTACTATTAATGGTCGAGGGATTTAAAAACAGGAAAACCCGGTCTTAAGTTTTACGTCTAAAATTTAAAGACTCTGTAGTCCGTATCTTTTACCTTCGACGAAGAAAGGAAAAAGTTTGGTCATTAAGTAAAAGTAACAAACACTTCGTTTTCTATAGACACTACTCAGTAAGGATGAAGTTTCTCGTCTTTATTAGTGATCTATCATGTAAATAACAATTATATAATTCGGGAAATTTATGGAAGAAAATGTTGATTGGAATAAATTTAAGTCAAGTCAAGTCAGCGAGTCAACACAGGATGAGAGACGCTGGGGTACTTAGTGTCGTGCGGTCCGGAGGGACAGGCAGTGGTTGAGGGTCTCAAGTGAGTCTGAGTGCAGGTAGCTCAGTCACTACGGTAGGTCGGTAGAGTAGGAGCCAGCAGGGGAAGAGGAGGACGGGGGTTAGGGAGGGTCGTAGTCTCAGAAAAGGTTCCTTAGTTGAGAAACGTACTCCACCGGTTTCATGACCTCAAAGTCGAAGTCGTAGTAAGGAAGGTTTCTTTAGGGTCTCGACTAGAGGAAGTATTACCTGACCAACCTAGAGGAACGTCAGGTTCCCTGAGAGTTCTCAGAAGAGGTTGTGGTGTCAAGTTTTCGTAGTTAAGAAGCCGCGAGTCGGAAGAAGTGTCAGGTTGAGAGTGTAGGTATGTACCGGCGACCTTTTTGGTATCGGAACTGATCTCCCTGGAATCAGCCGTTTCATTACAGAGACGAAAACTTATACGATAGATCCAATCAGTATTGAAAAGAAGGTTCCTCATTCGTAGAAAATTAAAGTACCGACGTCAGTGGTAGACGTCACTAAAACCTCGGGGGTTTTATTTCAGACTGAGACAAAGATATTCATATTACTAAAAGTTGAAAAAAAGGAAAGTTCTCACTAGGGGTTTCATCAAAATATTAGTAAGAGTCATATTCCGCTTAAGAAATCGACGATTCTTTGTACGAACGAACAAAAGGGTGTCTAATCATTTTATAGGGAACGAGACGTCATTGTAAAACATCCATTTAACTGTGAATTGACCCTGTGGAAGTTTCCTCCCGTATTGTGTCACCCGACTTCCTAAGACCACAACTTCTTCCATTAAGTACACAATATTCATAGACGAGTGTTGGTCGTCTTCTCGACTACTCCGTCTTGACCGAGACACTGAACGCCCCGGTGACGTTTCACTTCGGTGTCAGGGAAATGAGGTGAATATTGGAAGTTTTGTTATTACACACAACCAACGAGTCAGGACAGGCTGAGAAAAGCTGGGGTACCTGGTGTCGGGTGGTCTGAAGAGACAAGTACCTTAAGAGGTCGGTTCTTATGACCTCACGCAACAGTAAAGGAAGAGGTAGTTTTGTTATTATCGTCTCGTAATTTGGTTCGTCTTCTGAGAAGACTCACACCCCGGACACTTCGACGTGCCCAGAGTATTTGTAAGCTGACTGTATCCTCATTTCTAGATTGTCGGGAGAGGAGGTACAGATTGAGAAGTTGAGAGTCTTATACCAAGTTTCGGAAAAAAAAAAAGAGACGACACTTCGACCGCCTGGGTGTTGAGGATCTTCAACCCTTAAAGTGGGTGATCGTTCGTCGGAGGGTCACTACTAAGGGAACTGTTCTCAGGTGTAGGATCATTATGAGACAGGGTACATATTGTCCTTATCATACAAAAGGCACGTTCAACCTTGGATGAGGGTGTTTTTTTTTTTTTTTTTTTTTTTAAGAAGGGTAACTTTCTTGGTCGACGGTTTCTATTCTGGTTACTTATGTGTAACATGGGTCTAGATTCCCATAATTTCTACACGAAAACTGATAGTTTTACAATGGAAACGGAGATAAAAAATTACCTAACGTTAACTTTTTACTAATAAAAATACTCTAGAAAAATTAACTTCATATCAACCAATGTCATAAAAATTAAAGACGAGATATCGTTTCACTAACAATGTATATATGTGTATATAATAAAAAGTATAAGAAAAGGTAATACTAAATAGTGTCCTATAACTTATATAATTATCAAGGAACCCAACATGTCATCCTGGAACAAAGTCAAGTCAAGTCAAGTCAGTGAATCGGCACAGATTGAGAAAAACTGGGGTACTTGACGTCGTTTGGTCCGAAGGGAGAGGTAGTGGTAGAGGATCTCGAACGGGTCTGAGTACAGGTAACTCGACCACTACGGTAGATTGGTAAAGTAGGAGACAGTAGAAAAGAGGAAGACGGAAGTTAGAAAGGGCGTAGTTCCAGAAATGGTTACTCACTCAAGAAGTGTAGTCCACTGGTTTCATAACCTCGAAGTCGAAGTCGTAGTCAGAAAGGTTACTTTTAAGTCCTGACTAAAGGAAACCTTACTAACTAAACTAGAGAAACGTTAGGTTCCCTGAGAGTTCTCAGAAGAAATTATGGTGTCAAGTTTTCGTAGTTAAGAATCCACGAGTCGAAAGACATACCATGTTGAGAATTTAGGTATGAACTGATAACCCTTTTGGTATCGAAGTTAAAATGTCTACAAACAACCGTTTCATTACAGACGAAAAATTATACGACAGATCCAACCAGTATTGAAAGGAAGGTTCCTCATTCGTAGAAAATTAAAGTACCGAAGTCAGTGGTAGACGTTACTAAAACCTCGGGGGTTTTTATTTCAAACAGTGACAAAGGTAACAAAGGGGTAGATAAACGGTACTTCTCTACCCTGGTCTACGGTACTAGAAGTAAAAGACTTACAACTTAAAATTCGGTCGAAAAAGTGAGAGGAGAAAGTGAAAGTAGTTCTCCGAGCAATCAAGAAACGAAAGACGGTATTCCGACCACAGTAGAAGTATAGACTCCAATAACTACAAAGAGGGTCGTTAGAACTCAGGTCGAACACGAAGTAGGTCGGACCGTAAAGTGAACCACGTGAGACGTATATTCAATGTATTCGCCACACTGTTATATGTGGGAACCGTATGAGGAAAGGGTTAAACCTTGGTCAGGCAACAGGGTACAAACCAAGATTGACAACGAAGAAGTGGTCGTATGTCTGAAGAGTCCTCCGTCCATTCTAGCAAACCATAGGGTAGAGAAATTCTTAAAAGGTACCCTGGAACAACAAATAGGCAGAATATATATCAACAAACGTAGACGATTAAGGTTTGAGGATTAGGAGGAGAGAGGCTAAGGGAGGAGGAACCGTTGACACTCAGAAGAGATACTCGACCGACAATTCAAACATCTATTCAAATAAGGAATCCAAGATGTACATGTACTATAGTAATCTATAAACAGAGGGAAAAAAGACTGAAGTACATTATACTATTAGAGATCCAGGTAGGTACAACGACGTTTACCACAATAAAGTAAAAATTAAAAAAGAAAAATGACCGTCTCAGTATAAGGTACCACACACACACATACACACATACACTATAGTAATCTATGCACAGAGAGAAAGAAGACTGAAGTACATTATACTATTAGAGATCCAGGTAGGGACAACGACGTTTACCACAATAAAGTAAAAATTAAAAAAAGAAAAATGACCGTCTCAGTATAAGGTACCACACACACACATACACACCGCCACACATATATACACCGTGTGCGGTGTAGGAACCCGAAGGGTCCATCGTGATAACCATTTCTTGGGTGGACGGTTACGTCCTCTGTATTGTCTGTGTCCAAGGTGGGGACCCAGTCTTTCTAGGGGACCTCCTCCCGTACCGTTGGGTGAGGTCATGAGAACGGACCTCTTAGGGTACTTGTCTTCTCGGACCGTCCGATGTCAGGTGTCCTAACGTTTCTCAGTCTGTGTTGACTTTACTGAATCGTGTGTGAGTGTGCGATGTAGAAAAAAGTAAGTANACATACACACATACACTATAGTAATCTATGCACAGAGAGAAAAAAGACTGAAGTACATTATACTATTAGAGATCCAGGTAGGTACAACGACGTTTACCACAATAAAGTAAAAATTAAAAAAGAAAAATGACCGTCTCAGTATAAGGTACCACACACACATACACACATACACTATAGTAATCTATGCACAGAGAGAAAAAAGACTGAAGTACATTATACTATTAGAGATCCAGGTAGGTACAACGACGTTTACCACAATAAAGTAAAAATTAAAAAAAGAAAAATGACCGTCTCAGTATAAGGTACCACACACACACATACACACCGTCACACATATATACACCGTGTGCGGTGTAGGAACCCGAAGGGTCCATCGTGATAACCATTTCTTGGGTGGACGGTTACGTCCTCTGTATTTTCTGTGTCCAAGGTGGGGACCCAGTCTTTCTAGGGGACCTCCTCCCGTACCGTTGGGTGAGGTCATGAGAACGGACCTCTTAGGGTACTTGTCTTCTCGGACCGTCCGATGTCAGGTGTCCTAACGTTTCTCAGTCTGTGTTGACTTTACTGAATCGTGTGTGAGTGTGCGATGTAGAAAAAAAGTAAATAGACAACTATCTGTAAATCCAGCAAAGGTACAGTACTGATAACATTTGTCAAGACGATACTTGTATCCCCATATACATCTCTTCATAATTGAAATTTGAACCAGTACACGTATCTTAAAGGATTTTACACAAGACACACTATAACTACTCATAATACATCTAAAGATACTAGTTTACTCAAAACCTTATCAAACCTTCTAACATCATAGAAGTCAGAATCCTCGATTGTGATATATCCAGGAACAACCGAGAAAGATAAAGGGGACGATGACGGGAACAATAATGGACACTATAACGGGGGTGGGAGGGAGATTAACAGAGTTAAAGGTAAGTAATTAATATCAAGTCGCCTTGAATGGGTCATGGACGATACATTAGAAACGAAAGACACTATAACGGTGTCCTTGGAGAGGAAATAGAGTCTTATCTTACTAAAACGGGAGGTCCTGTAAATTGTTACAGATCTCTGTAACGACCAACAGTTTTGAGTCCACCCTCGTTCTCTACAATAACTTTAGATCTCTCATCTTCGGTCTCAACGTCGATTTGTAGGATGTTACGTATCTTGTCGGGAACTTTATTTCTTAGTAGGTCGATTCTACAGACATCACATATAATCAGTATGGTGACTGAGGTACCTTTGGAAGGAGCCAAAAGGTAGAGTAAAGGATGGACTTCTTAAAATACGAGAGTTCGTATCGTAGGTCTCAGGAAGTATTAGACAGTGATCAGAACGAAAAGTCCTGTAGAGGGTGAGAAGGAAAGTTGTGTGTTAGACAAGGTCGTTTTGGTCCACTAAGTCGAGTCGGAAGGGGTTTGTGCCGAGCACGAGAGAATGCCTGGTGAAACAAGGCGTAGGATTGACCTTACGGAAAGAGAGAGAGAGAGAAAAAAAAAAAAAAAAATGGACCTCCCTGTGAGAAAGATAGGGTCGAGTGTACAGTAGAGGAGACCCTTTAGAAGGAACGACAAGAATGATGAGGGGTTTTACCCTCACTAAAGAGAGGAGGGACCTGAGGGAACTTTAAGAATCACACACACGTACGAGTCAGTACAGACTGAGAAACGTTGAGAGACAGGGACCTTAAAAGGTCCGTTCTTATAACCTCACCCAATGGTAAAGGAGAAGGTCCCCTAGAAGGGTCCTTTGAGAATATGTAGAAAGGATAAACAGTACACTAGTCCTGTCGTCAAAATATTCAAAATGAAGATTATATTGATATAAAAACTTCCCATCTCTTGTAGTAACCGTTATGGCGATTGTTGAAGAACAGGATATTTCGAAAATTATTTGTACGAGTTCTTTATGAACTTAATAAAAAAAAAAAAATCAAAACTTCTTAGATCAAAGATCTAGTCTGTCATATTAACTAAAATTTAAGTCGACATATAAAAATTTTCCTAACTCCGGGACCACAATCATTAAAACACTAAAATTCTCGATAGAAGAAGATCTTTCCTTCAGAAATCCGAATTATTTTGTTTGACTAGTTTGACTCGATATTATCATGTGATAATGGTAAGAAAACGATAAATTGTGTTCATAAGACTAAAATTTATCGTGGTCAATTTACTACAAATAAGAAAACCCAATTCTTTTAATAATGAACCCGGTGAATTCACTAAAAACTACGTTTCTTTTGAGACTGAGTTTGTATGAAAATTTTCTCATTCCTTTAGTAGAATATTAATTTTTGAGTCTCCATCTCCTCGGAGTCCGACTGGTAACTCATCCAGGTCGAAACAGGGGGTCTAGGACAACCGGGATGGGAGAAGACACGAGTCTAACTATCGACTTATTTGTTCACGGTGTAGACACTCACTGTCTTAGGTCTCCTCCTCTCTCTCTCTCTCCCAGGAATGATCTACGAGACCCTTTATCACTTCCTGAAAGGGTGTTCGAGGATCACTCGTGAAAAGTAGAGCGACCGACTTACAGACTTGGTTAGTAGCCGTTCGTTTTACCTTATCGAGTGTATGATTAATACAACTCCCTGGTAGTAGGGGACCTCATAGACTCACAATTCTCCTCCTTGTCTCTGGATTTGTATTAGTCTGAGACAATCCCTCCTTCTGTTCTCTTCAGTTCAGACCCACTCGTTGATTACACATAATGTCCTATGTTTGACAACTAAGGTGAAAACTAATTATCGGGAATACCAATAGAAAAATTTAACACTTAAATAAAAATTTAGTCTAAACGGAATGTTTTAAGTCTACGCTAAAAAACACACATTTTCATTAATTCATCTCCATATATCACTAAATTAGGTTCGACAGAGACTATTTATTCAATATAAAAAGACGGAACCAATAAAGTCATGTTATGAGGTACTATTAAACACACTTTTTTAATAACATAACGGGTATCCTAGAATCTTAGTATGGTGATAACGTAATTTTTGGAAGGTATTTTAAACCTTAAGAGTTCGGTGATGTGGTAATTTAAATATTAAATTTACTGCGATACTATCTATATGTCCTATTCACAAAATCAGGTACACCAACGGTGGATCTACTTGGGAATACTTCCGTTAAATTTATTATTACGAATTCGATTGTGTGCCGGTATCTAAAAGAAAAGTACAAATTTGGTTCTAATATATCATTCGAAATGAATACGTCAGACTAATGTGCACCATGAATTGAAATCGGAACTGTGTAATTACTTCGAACTTACCTTGAGAATCATTATAAATATAATACCAATCATAATATAAATGAATATAATTTATTTTATAAATTCTTCACGTATCATTTATTGTATAAATATATTTCTGTTTAATTTAATACATGAAATACATGTAAAATCGTAAGAAACAAAGAGTTTCAAATTTTTTCATTTTCGTTTACCAAATTACTCAAGATCACTTATCTTACTAACTAATGACTTCCATACACCGTGTTTTAGATTAGTGCTTCGAGATAATCGAGAAAATGTTTCCAAGGGAAATCGAAGATTAGTGGAGAACGACTGACTTGGATCTTATACGACACTTCCAGTTATATAAAACCATATCAATAATGTTAACAAGATTGTCGGAATGTAAGGTTAAAATTAAAGTATTCGATAACAAAGTATCCTTTTGTTCATCATCACTTACCATTGATTTGAGAAAGAACTGAACTCCTTGAATGTGAAACTTTCGGTGTTCCTATAATACTTTATGGTTGAGGATTGTTTGTCATGTCTAGTTGTTAACCTAGAACTTATGAAGGTTTCATGTCATCACTGATCTTACGTTGTCTTAACTTAAACTTTCTAAATTAACTGGGTGAGTTAACATGAAAGATTCAGTTACGAAAGATTGAAACTGACACGTATCGTTAGTTGTAAGAACAACGTCATTTCTTAGACTACGACATCCAGTCCCTACCAGAGTGTTAAACGTAAAGATTGTTCGAGGGGTCCTACGACTACGACAAATACGGGACACACGACATAACTCGAATCAACAAGTCAACAGAGACTGAGAAATGCGGGGCACCTGACATCGGGAGGGCCGAGGAGACAGGTCCCTAAGAGGTCCCTTCTTATGACCTCACCCAACGGTGCGGGAGGAGGTCCCCTTAGAAGGGTTGGGTACCTAACTTGAGTCCAGAGGGTGTAACGTCCACCTAAGAAATGGTAGACTCGGTGGTCCCTTCGAGTTTATTCCCACTGAACTTGTGTTCATGGTTGTATGACTATGACGTTGTCAAGTAGACTATTGACTCTACCGATACGTACGCACACGATTCAGCGGAATCGACACAAGTTGAGACACACTAGGATACCTGACGTCGGAAGGTCCGAGGAGACAGGTACCCTAAGAGGTCCGTTCTTGTGACCTCACCCAACGGTACGGGAGGAGGTTCCCTAAAAGGGTTGGGACCTTAACTTGGGTCCAGAGAATGTAGAGGGCCGAAACCGTCCGTCCAGGAAATGGTGATCGTGGTGGACCCTTCGGGTTCCTGACATCTATACGGGACATCCGGAAATTTATTGTTTCCAGATTTAGTGGACTTTAAGTGTCTTCACGACAAATCGATAGACTTAACGTTTTCAAAACAACGTAAACTAGTAGAAACTTTTACCTGTGTTTAGCTTGTTCTTACACATTGACGTTGATTTAAAAGAAGTACAAGGCGTTTGACTTTTATGGGGACAACTCCAATATTGTAAATTCGTAATTGGGTAGAATCCCGTTCTAGTTTTGTAGCTAAAAACAGAATAAAAATTGAAAGACATTCCTTTATTTTTCTGTGTTGAGTGAAGTCCTTATACGAATTCCCTGCTTCGATGGTGAAGAAATGTTAGTTTTTCAAAGGAACATAGTAGAGTGACTTAAATTTGGATACAACCAATATAGGTCATTTTATCTTTCAACCGTCCCAACAAGAAGTATGAAACGTGTATAAATTTTCAATCATTCAGTGGAGAAATAAGGAAAATTATTTTAAAACTATGAGATTTTACGAAACTAAAAGTTCGAAGAGTAATAAAACAAAAGAGTAAAGACAAAGACAAGATTCAAAGATATGTGTAAAATTCGGACTCCTTCGGTTAATACATGTATTTATCAGAGAATGTCCCACCTACAGATGAATGAGTTTCGTTTTGTTCCCTAAACTCACTCGAAAAGTTAGTAATCATTCCCTTAATAAAGTCGTGTTAAATTTTCAAGACATAAAAAAGAAGGAAGAACCCAATGAACAAGTTGAGACACGTTCACATATTTAGCCCTAACTTCTCCTGTGACGACTACCACGGGTACTAAATCATATTAGTACTTTAATTCAGGACCCGGTGTACGGGTCATAGATTTGATTTAGTTCCTCTCGAATTAACCTTAATCCGTCACTCGGACCTCGTCGAGATGAAATAGGTCAGAATTCAAGGATCAAGGTGACCTAGGTACAAGAATCTTTAGACACAAATCCCCGATATCTTTCTCTCTGACTCATGTGTACGCCTGATATCTCTTCCGACGCCGGTTACCTCGATTTGTTCCCTCCGAATCACGTTCCTCTTCACCTAGACACAGGTCGCGTAGCACCATAAACCCTCTGTACCACCACCACCACCAATCGACGATTCACGACAGACTGAGAAACACTGGGGGTACTTGACATCGGACGGTCCAAGGAGGCGGGTACCCTAAAGGGTCCGTTCCTACGACCTCACTCGACGGTAAAGGAGGAGGTCCTCTAGAAGGGTGGGTCCCTAATTCTAGAAGGGTTGGGCACAGAGGACGTAACCGTCCACCTAAGAAATGGCGACTCGGTGCTCCCTTCGGGTTTGTGTAAAATCCTCGTATATGTTCCTATAAAAAAGTCCAATTTGAAAAAGGGGGTGTAAATTCTATAACCTTTTTTTTTTTTTTGGACACTATGACTTAATCTTATATCCGTATAGTTATTTATTAAACCATCAAAATATTAGACATAAAGTTTACTCGTCTCGTCCGGTAATATCTAGGACCGGGAAAGTACTAAGAGATAAACTATTTTAGGTCAAGAAACAAAACAAGAGATCTATTAATACGACAATTAGAGAGAAAGTGAGACTAACACTTTCCTCCTTTAATTCATTACAAAGTAAAATACAATAAGACTTGAATCTTCCCCTTCGCCATAATTATGTTCATTTCTTGTGACTTAAGAAATTATAATACATGACACGTCACATAATAATAACAATAATAAAGTCTCATAAGTGATCACTGTCCTTGTCGGAGTGTTGATATCTCATCCGTACCTCTATCATACCACCCTAAATTTTTTTTAAATAAGGATAGTATTTTACACACAATACTTTCTATAAGTCATCCCTGGACATTTATGACGAATTAAACTAAATATTAACGAATTTAATCTCCGTACTAAACAAAAGACTTGTAATATATACGTATGTACGTTAACAATCCCTTACCTCGGAACTCATAATATCTTATATCCGTTTAAACGTCGGATTCCAAAATCTACATATTTTACTCCGATCGACGATATAGATGAAGTTTAAGTTGACAAAACGGTGGAATCAGTTAATATTATCATGAAACCGGTGTTTAAAATAAGACCTGAGATCCTAAGAATGTCATAAATCAAATGATACGGATAATTCACTGAAAAAGGGTAGTCTTTATAGTTTCATATCAACATACTACGTAAGAATTGGGTCATTCAAAACATCTGTTACTGGGTTCACCAAAACCCTTACTTATAACACATTTTAAGGAGGAAATACAACAGGAGTCGAAAACTTGTCTGTATCAGTTTGAGAGATTTCACTATCAGTGAGTCAGTACAGACTGAGAAACACTGGGTACCTGATATGTCAGGTACCTTAAGAGGTCTGGTCTTATGATCTCACCTATCGGTAAGGGAAGAGGTCTCCTAAAAGGGTTGGGTCCCTAGCTTGGGTCAAGAGGGTGAAACGTCCACCTAAGAAATGATCTATCCGGTCTTCCCTTCGGGGTGTAAGAGGTTTCAATGGGGATTATACACATGTGGGTAAGTAAGTTGTGTGAAATATAGGACCTGGATAGCCCAGATCCCAAAATATCCGTTTTATTTCGAAAATAACAAGTCAGTGATTCAGTACAGGCTGAGAAGACCTGAGGTACCCGATGTCGTACGGTCCGAGGAGACAGGAAGTGATAGAGGACCTCAAACGAGTCTAAGTACAGGTAACTCAACCACTACGATACTTCTGTAGAGTACGAGAGGGATGGGGAATGGGGAAGAGGAAAGCGGAAGCTAGAAAAGGTCCGAATCCCAGAAAAGGTTACTCAGTCGAGAAGCGTAGTCGACCGGTTTTATAACCTCGAAGGTGTAGTCGGGAAGGTTACTTATAAGTCGTAACTAAAGGAAATCCTAACTGATCAAACTAGAGGAACGTCAGGTTCCCCGAGAGTTCTCAGGAGAGGTTGTGGTGTCAAATTTTATATTTTCGTAGTTAAGAAACCACGAGTTTGAAAAATATCAGGTTGAGAGTGTAAGTAGGTACTGATGTCCTTTTTGGTATAGAAAAGATCTACCTGGAGACAATCGTTTCAATATAGAAACGAAAAAATATGTGACAAATCCAAACAGTATCGAAAGGAAGGTTCCTCGTTCACAGAAGATTAAAGTACCGACATCAGTGGTAGGAACGGTACTAGAATCAAAAAACAAAAAAAAAAAAGAAAAAAAATGACAACTTAAAAATCGGTCGAAAAAGTGAGAGAAGAAATTCGGAGTAGTTCTCCAAGTACTCCAGAAGAAACAACAGAGGGTAATCCCACATAATAGAAGTATAGACTCGAACAACTATAAAGGGGGTCGTTAGAACTAAGGTCGAACACTAAGTAGGTCGGACCGTAAAGTATACTAAATGAGACGTATATTCAAATTATTCGTCATTGAGGAAAGGGTTAAATCTTCGTCAGTGAACAAGGGACGGTCAAGATTGATAACGAAGAACTGGACGTAGGTCCAAAGAGTCATCTGTCCATTCCATCAGACCATAAAGGTAGAGAAACTCTTAACAGGTGTCAAACAACACTAGGTGTGTCAGTTTCCGAAACCGTATCAGTTATTTCGTCTTTATCTACAAAAGGACCTTGAGAGAACGAAAAGGTTACTAGGTTGTCTACAACCGTTAAACTAGAGAGTAAGGAGACGGAAAAGATTTAGGTGGAACTTGTGGACCTTCAATTATCAAGTGTATGACAATTTCGGACTGAACTTAAAACTCGAAATAAAACAATCGCACACTCTACTCACACTAACACGCCATCAAACTTGTAAGAAACCGTAACGGAAAGAAACCCTAACCTTACTTTTGACTGGAAAAGGTCAGGACACCGGTGACAACTCAAAAGGTCCAAACGACCGTATAACTCACGTCGTGAAAGTGTCGTAGTAGAAAATCCTAAACTTTATGGAGTTGACCTTAAGGTAGTGGAGGTGACCGAAACAAGTATCACTACGAAGGATTCCGGGTGAACTGAAGTGTAAGGTCCTACAGACCGAGATCCACTCACTAGTGTGGTCGTACCAATAGACCCAGTAATGTCAGAAAAAACATATCAAGAAGATACATAAGAACGGTGAAGAATTATAGAAGACGAAGACAATCCAGGTATGGTTAAGACAGGAAATAACACGAGTAGAGTACTTTACAAGGGAACCATAGAGATTAAAAAAACTTCTTTAGAGATCAGAAAGGGAAAGACAACAAAAGAAGACAAAGAAAAGTAACTGTAGTACACTTTACTGTGCGATCTACTTAGTGTTCGACCTTAGTTCTAACGACCCTTTTTATAGTTGTTGAAGTCTATACGTCTACTATGACGGGATTACAGTCTTTCTCTTCTCTTTGATATCTCGGAGAACTACTCTCACTTTATCCTCTCACTTTTTCGACTGACTTTTGAGTTGTAAGTTTTGTGATTCTAACACCGAAGACCAGGGTAGTAAAGTACCGTTTATCTTCCCATTTTTCACTTTCGTCACTGAAATCTTATTTTTCTAAAACAAAAGAACCCGAGGTTTTTAGTGACGTCTACCGTCGACGTCGGTACTTTAATTTTCTGTCAACGAGTAACCTTCCTTTCGAAACTGGTTGGATCTGTCACATAATTCTTCGTCTCTGTAGTGACACGGTCGTTCACAGGTATCTCAGTTTTGATATTAAAAAGGTCATAAGTACATTCCCATACTCTCAACTTGTCATTTCTTCCGACTCGTGGTTTCATCACTACGAAAACTTGACACCACGACCTCTTCTGAGAATTCTCAGGGAACCTGTAGTTCCTCTAGTTTGGTCAGTTAGGATTCCTTTAAGTTGGGACTTATAAAAAACCTTTCTGTCTACGACTTCGAGGTTTGATCTGGACTACTATTCTCGACTGAGTGACCTTTTCTGGGACTACGACCCTTTCTAACTTCTATTCTTCTCTTCCCCCTCCGTCTCCCTATTCCACCGATCTATCGTAATGGTTGAGTTACCTGTACTTAGACTCGGTTGAGATCCTTTCTCACTTCTCGTCTCCTCGGACCACAAGAGACCTGAGACTATGGTCTCAGGTACCATAGTGTTTCGTAGGATGTACCGAATTTCAGATTTGTCGTCGGAAACGGAATCGATACTCTTATCGGTGGATTGAGTATAAGTATACGAACAACCGGAAGTCAAGTAGGAGAAATCAATGGTGACGGTGTAAGAAGGATTTCATATCGAAATGTGACTGTAGTAGGTGACGAACTTTTGAAATATTTATCGTTAGCATTCTATCAAGTAGGTACAGGATGAGAAACACTAAGATATCTGACATCGGGTGGTTCGAGGAGACAGGTACCCTAAAAGGTCCCTTCTTATGACCTCACCCAACGGTAAAGGACGAGGTCCGGTAGAAGGGGTGGGTCGTTAGTATGGGTGTAGAGAATTTAGAGAACGTAACCGTCCATCCAAGAAATGGTGATCATGGTGGACTCGGGCAATTACTCAAGTCTTATAACAAGTATGAGGAATAAGATCTATACGTACCAGAAAACGTCAAAGCAGGGTCGTTCTGGAAAGGTTGGACTAAGGAATAGTAGGGGGAATTGTATGGGATAGATCACTGTAGGATTACCCATCTTAATTTATCCCACTCAAGTTCTCACATCTGTCACTTCGGACCGAAGTAGTCGATACTTAGGACTAAAGGGGTCGAACACTAACACCCGTTCAATGAACTTGAGAGAAACAGAGTCAATGGAGTAGAGATTTTATCTCTATTAATATCGAGGATACCGTATCACAACAGTACTATTATATTACCTAACTACACACATTTCATAAATCTTGTCTCGAGTTGTGTACAATTCGTGAACCATTACACACTAAAAAAAAAGAGATACAAAACAAGTATAACAACTAAGCTGAACCTTCGGGTGAGGGGAGAGGAATTAGGGTACCAAAATACAGGTACAAGTTTAAGATGGACAGGAAGTTTGAGATCGCATTAGTAGAAAGGTAACTAGACCGATGTCAGATATAAGAATTGGTGATTCGACTTAAAGAAGACGGTGTTATCGTATCTTTAATTAGAGTACTATTTTTAGTGAAACAAAAGTCTACTTTATATTGGTCTCTATATGTCTTTACATACCAAACACCTTACTAAGGTCGTCGTGACAAGTATTATAAAGGCCGTTACGACTTACCTTCTGACAGTTTAATTTTTCAGTGAAACGTCAGGGACTCGTGGTCAGAATTATTAATTTTCTTAGTTCAACAGGAACACGAAGTTCTAATACCTCAACAGGTCTTCTGGAACGTCATTTCTCGGTAGTCGTAAGAAATAAAACACCAGTGACTCTGTAAATTTCCATGGAAAGAAATTGGAACTCTTAATACCGGGTAAGGAGTTTGTGAGTCGAAAGACCACTCGTCAATTACTTCACCTTGTAAAAACTAAGTAACTCTCTGTCAAACTCTTACTTAAAAGTTCGAACTCAAAGTTCATTATAACCTTGGGAAAGAATTTGTCCGAAGGTTAACCTCTTTTGTCTCTCAGGGATCACTCTAAATCGTCTTCCCTGACAAAACAAAAAAAACAAAAAAACCCCCCCCCTTAATATATGACGGAGAGTACTGAACCCCTGAGGTGACATGATCCGAGGTTACTTTTCACTTCATAAACAGTTCTCCTTTCTACAAATTTTTCAGGATTGGATCAAAGAACTGACGTCTTTGCCTTCAGTCGACTCGATTATTCGTTTTTACTTACATAATCTTTTAAACTGTCTTAGTTGTGGAAACCTGACTTAACCTTAGTTTTCTTTGTACTCTAGGAATCTTCGGTGTTCATACTTAAACAGAACATCATCCTTGATAGGGTAACTGAACGTCACGCTACTAAATATTGGTTGATAAAGAAAGTCAGAACAAGATAACCTAGTGTACAATAGAGAACGTTCTTTCGTCGGGAAACATGGTTCGGATTTAATACACGACTGAGGGGCAGAGACAAGTGTCTCTCTCTGTCTCCTATACCGGAAACCGTCAGTGGATCTAATGACATCAGGAGAGAAGGTGTCTTCATATTGCCATCCCGACCTCATTAGGGGGTTCCTACTAGTGTCAGATATACTCCTTCTCTCTTACCCATATCCTGTCCGCGTTTTACTGTTTACAGATGAAGTTTAGTACCCCTCGTCCCTCGAAATTTTCATCGAGTTGGTTATACAGTATTCGGGGAATCTAAAAGAAAATCTGAGTTTGGACCAGGAACAAGTTTTGATTTTAAATGGATTTTTCGGTGTGATAATTTTTAAAAACTTTTCATATGGATTTTTAAATAGAAATAGATGTTCGTACTGGTTAGATATTTTTACGTAGGATTGACTTCTCGTCTCATGTTTCAATTTAACTGAGGTTTTAGTCGACGTCAAAAAGAGGTAATTAAAAAGGTTTCACCAAGAACATTAATAGTCGTCAAAAATTGAACATAAAAAAAAGAAAATATTAAGAGTTTCATATCCTAGTGGACTTTATCATACTCCTTTTTTTATTTTAGATAAACGAGAGGGAGACCTTCGTAAATAAAAGAATGAACACATATATATTTCAGAAATAAAAAAACTAGGTACAGATAAGAGGAGACTTTTTTTTTCTCTTTTATACAATTCAAGGTAGAGAAGATGAGTGTACAACGATTTCATGGTAAATTTTTATCTAACAGTATACCTTCATTTATTTTTATCAACTTTATTTTCACACTCTCACCTAATCCTCATCTTAACTGTCTTCCCGTAAGTCTGTCGAATGGGCATCCATCACCCCGGTAATCGTTTATTTAATTCCTAAGAGACCGAAAATGTCCCAGAAATTTCAAGGGTTTGAAAAATTTCGTAATAAGACACATTTAACGTAAGGTAGTTTGGATTGACTCGATAACGTCTATAAATAGACAACCAAAATTATGAAGGACACTCTAGTCGTTCTATGTCCCACGATACCTCTTCTCCCTAAATTTAGTACGGGATTCTGAAAAAAAAAATTAGTGCTTTATCTTGATACGTTTTAATGGTCTATAAATTACGTTGTCTTATAATACAATGTCGATACCATATAGGTCTTCCCTCACCAGTCACCAGACTCCATTAATCTTTTCGAGGACCTCCTCCCATCTGACTTGACGTAAGACTTCTTATCCACTCTAAACTATCAACCTCTCTCTACCCTTTCCTTTACGGGACTCGTTTCCATTCCTATAACTGAGTTCTTTAAATGGGTCAGGATAAAAAGGTGTTCATACGTTTACGTACTCCGAACCGCAAATTTTACAAAAGTGACATCTGCACACCAAAGATTTGGATCGTTTGTTACGTCACATCTACTAGGAAGTTTTGTTTCTATTACGAATTAACATCCGGTAAGGTAGATATTGAAAAATTGAAATGTCAAACGAAAAATTTTATTTGATGCCAAAAACAACAACACCAACCAAACAAACAAATTGAATGACAAGTCCTATTTTAATATCCTTACTAAGGTTACTGTATACAAAGAATTTAAGACATTTCGAGATATATAAAACAACACGGGTCGATAAACTATGACAGGGATGCTGGTGGAAAGGAAACTATGTTTTTTCTTTTGTTATTCTTTCACCATTATTTACTTTAAGATCGAGTAAAGACGTCGGTGAAGTCTTTTTAGTACTCTTTCAATTTCTCCCAGGACCACACAGAGTCGGGATCACTCCATTTATGCGTTCAATACTAATACGGGGAAAAAACTGGATAAGAACTTTTAATACTACATTGATCACTGTCTCTTATAGTAACAAGACTTTTTAAAATGGAATAAAGAGACTAAATAAATTCTTAAAATTTCTTTTAAGAGAAAACGGACAAACAATGTAGATGAAAAACACTGGGGTGTCTGACATCGGTCGGCCCGAGGAGACAGGTACCTTAAGAGGTCCGTTCTTATAACCTCACCCAACGGTAAAGGAGGAGGTTCCCTAGAAGGACTGGGTACAAATCTTGAGTCCAGAGAACGTAACTTCTGTTTAAGAACTGACAGACTCGATGGTCCCTTCGGGTTTTGACAAGTTCCAATTCCCTTTTCCGTCTAAATCAAAAGGTCACATTTCACACCTCTTTAATCTACCATCTATACATTCAGTTACTGGAACTACTCGTTCTTAGTCTGATTGAATTTGAAATTCACTTTAAAGTGTATGACGTATTAATCCTATTTTCGACTTTTTCATTTATAACCAAAGAAATTGGTCAGTCACCGGACCTTTCCCCTACCGACGCCCCTATCCGCCACTCCCCCTCATGCACCTACACTTCTATACCCAATTATTAAGACTATACGGATATGAACATATAATCTTAACTTGACAATTCATTTACCTACCGGTTACTACCCTCGGTATAAAGAATGGCAATTCTCACTTTCAAATGTCTATTTGTTCCTCTTCTCCGATCATAATAGATATACCACCATCTTCTCAACCTCTGTAGTCATTCTTCAATACAAATCTAATTGTATCTACGTCTGTCAATGTATGTCTTTATAAATATCCATACATACGTAAGTGTCCAAGTACATGTGTACATATAAGGGAATGAGAAAGTTGACTCTCTTGGATCTTTATTGATTGTTTTGAGGTCATCTTTCTTCGTGTGGAGTGTGAGTCTTAGCCCAAAGATTATAACAAAAGATTCTCTCCATCGGTCCCAAGAAACCTCTTTACCGAATGATATCCTCACCCGTCTTTTACGAGTTTTACTCGAACCCCGTAGAACTAGTCTTTCATTCCTGGATAATTTTTTTTTTTCTTTTCTACTCCTACATGACTTCGTTGTGTCCTCGGTTTACTCTCTCGAGGTTTATCGGTTTTGATGTTATGAAACTCGTTGTTGTATTTTACTATAACCTAATATTGGGTTTCATATTTTATGGGTACTTAGGTAAGACTGTATTTATTTATTCATTACTCCCCCTTCTCTGTTTAGAGACCCGTCTGTTTAAGGTTTATTAAATATATCTATGAGATGTGAGTTTCTCTATTTTGTATTAAGAGATGAGAAATTTCAAACACGGTTCATATCATTGAAAGAAGGTTTCTTATACGACACTTTTAAATACTACCCCTTTGACCGCTTGAAAACGGAGTGACCGTACCAGTTCCAAGTGTTGTACTCTTCACGGAACCTATCGTCTCTGGGAACCATACTACCCTAATTTCCTGAGAAACGGAGACACTAGAAGGAGGAGACATTGAAATCGAATCAGTGTTTTTTTGTCTTACGGTCTTTTTTAAAGTGATCTCTTCGTAAGATGTTTTATTCACTGGTCATGAGGGTTTTAACAGTTCCAGTAATTTTTATTCTTTTTATACTCTTCAATCGTGTCAGTTGTTAACAGATTTATCTGTAGTACTGATTTACATATCACTATTGGACCTACTCTAAGACCTTGATTTTTACTCTGTAATCTAATTTTTCTTTCCTTTACACTTATTTCATATCTATAATCAATTATATTACACAGTTATAACTAAGNTTTTTATTCTTTTTATACTCTTCAATCGTGTCAGTTGTTAACAGATTTATCTGTAGTACTGATTTACATATCACTATTGGACCTACTCTAAGACCTTGATTTTTACTCTGTAATCTAATTTTTCTTTCCTTTACACTTATTTCATATCTGTAATCAATTATATTACACAGTTATAACTAAGTAATTGGTATTATTTATTTCATAAATTACATCCTACAATTATTATCCCCTTTGACCGTACATACCTTCGAGAGACATGATAAAAACATGAAAAGGAGGGGTTTTAATTCAAATAATAATTTTACTAAACTTTCTTTCCTCATCCCTTGAATTTCGAAAAATTCTTGAGTTCTCTACATAGTTGGTTCATATTATATACTTGGTAAATATCCTCTTTCTAACGGTAAACCTTACATATTAATATAATAGATAAATGTAACTTTTATACAGTAATTTTTAAAAGGAGTCCAATGACTCATATAAATTGGAGTTTACTTATATAAAATTGATCAAAGGTCTTCGACTGTTTCCAAAAGATATTTTCTGGTCTATGATGTATGAAATCCGAAACGTCCGGTCCACTATCACAACGTATACAAATGGACAGAATACTTTTCTTTCACCAGAATCCGTTATGGATTTGTTTACCCGTACTGACACAAAGTTATTTTGAAATAAATATTTTTATCTTGTGACATAAACCGTACTTCCGATATCAAACAACTAGTAACTAAATGACATTAAACTTACAATCATATTTTACTCCAAGTATAATATAACCACTAAAAAGTTGAGACAAAACGTCTTAGAATTTTTTAAGTGTCTCTCGAATTCCTGTCTTAACATCGACTTCGTTCCATCTCCGTTTTACTTGTCTTGAATTTTATAGGGTCATAATGAAGATCGACTCTTCAGACGAAAACTGTAAAAATATATTCCTTCAAGACCCATTTCAAAACAAACCTCCCGTTACAATCTATTACCGATACTCTCGACTGACACCTAAGTCTGATACCAAAGTTTAAGATCAAGGTGGTAAGGAATGATAGAAATACTGGACCCTGAACAAGGAGTCAAAGAAGTAGAGATTTAAACCTTATTATCATGTAGACGTACGTGTAGTTTAATATCACTTATATTCATATTTTTCATGATACCCCTATCATTATTGTTATAGACTTACATATAGTCAAACATTAATTTTTATTTACTCTTTATATATAAGTCATGAATATCGTTGACCATGTCTTATCAACCAATATAAGTGACGTAAGTATTTATTATAGTAGTGACTATAGTCGTAGTAAACCAATTTTTCTTTTTTCACACCTTTACTGATCTGGAATCCCAGAGTAAGTTAAATTAACCGGATCAGAATACCTTTAATCATGTAAAATTTGTAAGGAGATGACATCCTAAAAAAAGAAAATTCCCTAATCCCTTTTTGTCGTTAGTAACCGACTTTATTCAGTACAAAGAGTCGAGGTCAAAGATTCTTAACCTGGCTTTTTTTCGGACTAAGAATTCTATCGGGGTTCGACTGGGTTTAGAACTGATTAGACTCGTCTTTTAATTTACTTTTTAATCTCTAGGAATATAAGACGATATGGTACTCAATTCACCGTCCTCGTGGTAACCTGTCTCACTTTCTACTACTAGAGTATCAAAGACCCTTTTGTCGAAGACGGGGTAACCAAAGACGGAGTGGACCATATATAGGGGTTTTCCCAACCCATCCCCCTCCTATTTTTCTTTTATCTTTACACACTAAACGTACTTACTAAATTTGTTTTGTTTATAAATCTGATTTATATTACTTTTAATTTTGATTACTGGTATTAATCGAGTGTCTCGATCACTGTTACCTCGGTCCCAAAAGTAGACAGGAGTATATGATATAGGATGACTACACAGAAGGGTATAGAAGAGGGGGGCTGGGGTCATAAAGAGAGAAGGAGCGTAGAAAATTTTAATAGAACTCAACTTTATTCTCTTCGTTGATTAGTCTCGTCTAAGTCCCCTGTCTTAGTCTTTAAGAGGGACCAGAACTATCGGGGACAGAATAAGAGTGGTAAGACGTAGAACTTTTAAGTATTACTGGGAGGTGTCACGACATTTACTTTCTTCTTGGGAAACACAAAAAGGGACGAGATGTGGGTCCTGTATCTAAAGTATTGAAATTTTTTTCTACTCTTACTAGAAAAGATTGCATGTGACCGTTACATATGAACAAGAAGGTAGTTGACGGTCCAACGGGTCCACGGAGTAGACGATCTTCGTTCTAAACTGAAGGGAGTTAATCTTTTGTAGAGTTCGTAGATCTGTTTACTCTGACTTGATGTAGCCTTTCCTAATCACGGACCCCTTGAGTACAAAAGAATGAATGCGTAATTCGTAAGTTTAGATAGTCTCTTTTCGACAACCATGTTTACCGACAGAGTTTTGGGCGTCGGGCTTCGAAAACTTAAGGAGTCAAATTTAGAATAAAACTAAAAGGAAACCCGCAAAACATAAACGACGTACACCCGAGAGACAACGGAAACTCAAACTGAAAACATCTTTTTGACATTACACACAAAGGATGTTTCCGAAACAGTAAATGACAGGACACTATCAACTCTACACAAACACACAACGAAAAATAGAAACAACATCAGAAAGTAGAACCTTTTATCTCGTTACCACTGTACTCTCCTATAAACGTACGGGGAAAAGGAACTATAGAGGAACAGAAAAATGTATACACTTATATGAGTCCAAGAAAACTTCAGAATGGGGTTTTGTGTTCAAGTTCAATACAACTACCGGATAACATTCCGTATCTACCGACTTTACGTGTGATAAAGAACGACACCGTTTCCTACACTAGATGAATTGTTCTCAAAAGGAAGAGACATACGGGACATGAGGTTGTCGTGGAAATATTATTTGGTTTAAAAGATTTATATTATAATAAAATGTTTTAATATAAGAACGAAATTAACAAATGAAAATATAAAAGAATAATCTTTTGAATATTTTCTAATTCTTAGTAGATCTCTAAGTCAAAACTTCTATATATAATCTTAATAGACAAGAACAGACCCCCTACAAGGACACCACTTACTAATTCAACCACTAACTCATGCATGTCTTAAAAATATATCACACGGTGTGCACTCATCGTGTTATAAACCTACATCATCCTTGAATTACTCAACTACTCCCTTTGGTCACATGGTCACATAAGTATACATCTTTTAAGTCAGGACAGTCAGTTATTGAATAACTTAAGGACAATGTAATGTCCGAAGACGATCCACGAAAATAATAGTGATTTAAATTGAAAGTAACAAGAATAACATGAAATTGTTCATAAATAATTCATGAATAATTTATAGTCCGTAATACGACCCTTGAAAGATACGTCACTAAATATATGAGAAGTGTTTTTGGAATATTCCATCAAAATAAAAACACGAGTCAAATGTCTACCCTTTTACCCACGAAATTTTGGTTAATTCGTAAGTAGGATGCAGTTTATCAAACGTCGATCGTCAGTCCTAAACTTATTTTCAGTATTCTATAATTCCATCATTTCAAGAAAAAAATTCATAAAATAAAATATAACTTCATATCAACTAATTGTCACGACACTATCAAAGTCCACTTTTCACTTCCCTGAATCGGTATGTATATGTACATAGGTAAGAGGAGGTTTGATGGGAGGGTAGGTCCGACGGTATATTGTAACTCGTCTCAAAGGTCCATCATTTCAAGAATTGATGTTTTATGGAGAAGTCTAAGTTTATATACATTTGATACTTTTTCAACCGAATTTCGAGTTGTAAGTCTTTTGGTTCTAGTACCGGAGACCAGGGTAGAGAAGTACCGTTTATCTACCCCTTTGTCACAGTCTGAAATAAACCCCCCTGAGGTTTTAGTGTCGTCTACCACTAACGTCGGTACTTTAATTTTCTACGAATGAGGAACCTTCCCTTCAATACTGGTTGGATCTATCGTGTAACTTTTCGTCTCTGTAATGAAACGGTTGTTTCCAGGCAGATCAGTTCCGATACCAAAAAGGTCACCAGTACATACCTACACTCTCAACCTGATACTTCTTTCGACTCGTGGCTTCTTAACTACGAAAACTTGACACCACAACCTCTTCTGAGAACTCTCAGGGAACCTGACGTTCCTCTAGGTTGGTCAGGTAAGACTTCCTCTAGTTGGGACCCTAAACCTTCCTTACTACGATTTCGACTTTGAGGTCATGAAACCGGTGGAGTACGCTTCCCAACTGAGTAACCTTTTCTGAGACTACGACCCTCCCTAACCCCCGTCCTCCTCTTCCCGTGCTGTCTCCTACTCTACGGACCTACCGTAGTGACTGAGCTATCTGCACTCAAACTCACTTGAGACCCTCAACCACTACCTATCCCCCCGGACCGTACGACGTTAAGTACCCCAGTGTTTCTCAGTCTGGGTTACTCACTGACTTGACTTGACTACTGCGAAAGACTTCGGACATAGAAATCTTTTTCTTGTGAGGATACTACCCTTTTGACTGGATTTTTAAGTCCAACACCTTCAGTTTACATTGTCTGTCACCCCGGACTGTTTTATTTACCTATTATCCTAGGAACCTTATATGTCACTGTGTTTTTCACTAAGAGACTACGTCTTTTTTACTTCTCGAACTCCGATGGTCGATTTCATAATACCAAAAGGAAACTTATAAGTAAACTCCACTACGACTCTTATAGGACCTCTTGTTTTGGTAGAGTCTCGAGTACAAGGTCACCCTCTAAACAAACAGTGAAACACGATAACGACCACTTGTCCGACACACTCGTTATTGGTAATGTACCAGACACCGAAGGGTTTTACACCCTTCCCTTCTATCGTGTCGGACTCCTTGGTCTCTCTGTCTCGGTCACTCACAACCGTCTCACACCGACAACCGTGTACCTTTTTTCTCATACCAAACAGACCCTGACCCGTCTCTCCTCTGAGGTAGGTCGGTGTCCCTTGGTTCTCAAGTCTTCGCCCTCGTCCATGGGAGGTAGAACGTACGTGAGTCTGGTTACGAAGTTCGTTGTCCCCCGTTACCCAAAAAGTCTTACTCTGGTGGTCTTTTAGTAATAGATACTTATAATACGGTGGACAGGTGAAACGTAAGTCAAACCGGTAAAAGTGCAAAAGATTCAAGTGTCATTTTGTATCACATTTTCGTGAACAAAATATTCGTACGAACAGTATATTAAATTTATAAGAAGTTTCAGGATCTTCTATCAATCTAAACTTCTGACACCTACGTTACGTCACTTCCTATTCGTATCTCTTTGGGATTGTACTGTTATAGGGTAATTTTGGGGTGTGTGTGGTCCTACCCCTTGTGTACATGTGGGGACCGTCTAAGTACAACTACATACCGTTTTGGTTATGTTATAACATTTCATTAATCGGAGGTTAATTTTATTTATTTAAATATAAAATTTTTTTTTGGGATGTGTGTTTTTACTGTCAAGTGTGTCTACATGATGTCCTCACTAAAAACACTAGACTTTATCAGTCTACACAAAATCCCGACTCTGAACTCCAACGGAAGTCTCCTATTCATCCTAAAGAGATCCTGTCCTCCTCAACTCGGTAGACCGACCCTCTTGTTACACTCGTTTATGGGTTCCTCTAATTATTAAATGGTGTTTATTCTTATTAACAACAGTCCGTCTTATTTCCCAATACTACTGCACTACTGATTTTACCCTACTGAGTCCGTCACCCTTTATACTCCGACTGCCCGTCACTTTTAAATCCCTATGTCCTTATCGTACGAGAGAGACGTCTCATAGTCCTCAACTTCGGAATCGTCATTTAATAGAGTGTACATCAGTTGTTCCGACTAAGTCCAAATACTTCGAACTTCGGACACGTTAAACCTCTTAGTACAAATTCCTTGTCTTATGTGTTAATGTTTAGGTTTGGACGATCTTTGGATGTATCCGAAACCTTCTTTGGTTAATTTACTCTCTGGGACGTAGGATCCAAAGTAAGTAAAGACCTTATGACTGGAAACTAATCTTGTCAAAACTGGTTGTCGTTATTTTACACTCGGTGTATACGTTAAAATTTAAAAAACTATACGTATAAATTTTTTCATTTTTATTTACATTTAAAATTTTTTATAAAATGTATTAGGTCGTATAGACTTGATAATAGTCAAGTTGTACATCTCTATAAAATGAAAAAAATTATGGTCCTAGAAACTTAAGACTACTCATAAAGTGTTTTATAATCAATCTAAACTTCTGACACCTACTTGTGAATCCTGATCAGTGCAAGATTCATAAGATATCGAAGTGTATAGATCATTAACAGTTTAATTACTCGTGTACTATCTCAGAACGATAGGTCACACACTAGAAAGACACACAGTGGTAGCAGTAGTAGTGGACTCTCGACCAATATGACGTCGTCAGATCTGGAGTGAGGTCTGGATGACCTAGTCTTATGCGTAAAAGTCATTCCAGGGGTCTATTAAGTACATGGGTACTTTCAAACTTTACATGAGAAGACCCCTCGAATAAGTCAAGTCAGAGAGTCAACACAGTCTGAGAAACGCTGGGGTACCTGACGTCGTACGGTCCGAAGGGACAGTTAGTGGTTGAGGACCTCGAATGAGTTTGAGTACAGGTAACTCAGCCACTGCGGTATTATTCAACCAGTTGAATGATCAATTACCCCTTAAATCTTCAAAAGTCTCTGAATATCTCAGACTTTTTGTCAACGTCTTTCTGGATTTGCAAGAGTTTTTTCACGGGTTTTGTAGCCATTACTTCCTCCAAAGACCCTAGTTCTCCTGTCGTCAATGTTTATTGTGCCGTTTCAACTTCTCCTCCTAATCTTAACTCTCGGTAGTAACGGTCTTAATATTGACTTATTATCGTCGACAGTAGTGGTAGTGTAAGCGGAGGTGGAGGTAGTAGTAGCAGTAAGAAACAACGGGTAACCATTTGACTCACTAAAGTCCTCTCTTCAATTTTTTACCTACACCTACACAATTCTTACGTAGTCACCTCCTAACCTATTTCTTCCATACCATGTATGTATATTACCTTATAATGAATAGACCTTTTTCTTATTTTATTAAGGTAAACGTCGTTGTACCCATCCGGATCTCTAATAGTATGATTCATTGAGTTTCTCTTTATAGTATACTATAGTGAATGTATACCTTAGAATTTTTATTTTTCTTTGCTTGATTAAATGTTTTTGTTTCTTTTCGTCCACCCTCCCTATGTAAATGTTTTTGTCTTTTTTCATCCACCCTCCCTATGTAAATGTTTTAGTCTTTTTTCATCCACCCTTCCTATGTAATCCGTAAACCCTAATTGTATATGTGTGATGATATATATTGTATCAATTAGTTGTTCCTAGATGACATATCGAGTCCTTTGACGAGTTATTAGACATATGGGATATACCCTTTTATTTGAAATTTTTCTTACCTATATACACATAATATTGACTTAGTGAAACGACATGTGGACTTTGTGCTGTAACATTTAGTTGACAGAAAGGTATATTTTATTTTTGATTAAATTTTTACTATTACGTAGTACTTCACTCAAATCTAAGTAAAACCCGTCACTTTTCTGTCGTGTCTGTACGTCCAATAGTACCACCTGAGTGTCTTGATCTGTCATTGGTTCGTCATCAACGTCCTTAAAAAGTCCGATTGACACTCCGAGAATTCCATATACGGAGGGGAGTAAGTACGTACGAATCAGGACAGGGTGAGAAACGGTGGGTAACCTGACATCCAGTGGTCCGAGGAGACAGGTACCCTAAAAAGCCAGTCCTCGCGACCTCACCCAACGGGAAAGAAAGAGGTTTTACAAAGGGAGAGCAGCAATAAAATAGGAACTATGAGGTCAACCTTATCACGATTGAGACTAGTACATCGTTGAAGTCTTATATAAACCTTATTAAGACTTCGAAATAATAACTTTTTAAAACATTACATCGAAATGTCGATCTTTACTTTTTACTAGGAAGAATTCGACGAATTAACTTGTGGAAATACGGACGTCGGGTCAATCACTACGTACGATACCTACTGTCACCGACCTTTCTCTCCCTACGGCAAAAACTTTACGAAGTATTGAAGACTCTAAAGTACCATAAACAAATTAATATCCTTGTAGAGAGTAACGACAACGTTCACAGTAAATAAGGGAAAACGACAACTAAATCATGAAAAAATTTTGAATCTAAGTTCTTTTACACTTACAAAAATTAATCTTATAGTTGTAGAATTCTAAGTTTACTCAAATAAAATAAGACACTCGTTTCTATAATAATACCAATAACGATAATCTTACCTAAAAGATTTTTCACAAACCAACTAAATCCCTTGACTCACGAAGGTCCACATTTCTTTTTGGGTCTATATACCCCGGTACATAAGTTGAAACATAAAAGGTATTAGACCAGTCACAGACCTTGTATTAATCGTGAGGCATTTATTACGTTTCTACCTACCGTTCTACTTTCCTACCTACCGTTACGTTGTTAATAAAGGAGATGAATGTACACATATACACACGACACACACAATTCAACGAAATCAGTACAGATTGAGAAACTCTGCGATACCTGACATCGGACGGTCCGAGGAGACAGGTACCCTAAGAGGTCCTTTCTTATGACTTCACCCAACGGTACGGGAGGAAGACCCCTAGAAGGACTGGGTCCCTAGTTTGGGTTTAGAGAGGATGTAAACGTTTGTCCAAGAAATGATGATCGTAGTGGACCCTTCAGACATATACACATATATCAACTAGATTTTTTGTAATGAAAACCATACAAAGTAATAGAACTAATTTAATTGGTTGATTACATCACTTTAAGATAAAAATGTACATATGAATTTACGACCATAACTGGAAAATTATGACTAACTAGATCAATTCACAAATAAATATATCCATTTTCGTATTTTCGCAGAAGGGACTAACGAGTCTACCATTTCTTAGGTGAACGGTTACGTTTCTGAGCCCAAGTTAAGGACCCAGTCCATCAATGGGGTCTCTTCCCTTACCGATGTGTGAAGTCATAAGAACGGACCTCTTAAGGTACCTGTCTCTTCGGACTGTCCGATATGTCAGGTACCCCAGTATTGTTTGACCTGTACGGACTCGTTGATTCGTACGTTCGATTGTGTGTTTACACCTTATTCTGAGTTAGAAAACCACCAAATTCTACGATTAATCATTTGTGTTCACCTTATATGTGACACACAGTCAATAACATGATCTGGAACCCCTGTATGTCAACCCTTTCTCGTGAAAGGTTGAATGAAATAAACACATGTTCATAATACAATACATCAGTCCAATATTTTTTACGTTGACTACTTATTCATTTTTTATTCGTTTATCTCTTCCGGTATTTTAGAATGACCCTCAAGTTTCTTTTGAAGTCTTTATCTTTATAAGCTTAAATTATAAAATTAACTATCTTCCACTTGTACCCTTCCTCTTAAGGTCTGTTTCACTCGTCGTTCAAGTTTCCATCTGTGTCCTAAGAAACTCCGAACCATTATTGTCCCTGTCATTAATACCTCCAGATCTTTGACTCCACGGTAGAAAGTTTTACCTAAAACCGAGTTTTTCAAAAGATTTAACCTCAGAACCAAGTTTTTACCCTACCCGTAATCTTGCTCCGTCTGACTGAATGTAAAATTGAGACATACAAGAATTTGAAAGACTTGTAGTTAAGAAACCAAAAAATTTTACTTTATTATGGATAAATTACCTCATTACTTTTACCAATTCATTTTATAATAGAAGAAAACGTAACTAAACTTGTCTATAAAATTTTCCGTTTGTACCTAAGGAAATGAAATGTTTTCAGATAGTCAGGACAGAAGACTGGACAACCGAAAACTTTCAACGGGCATCAACCCTAGTCTTCGGACCGCGCGACGCGTAGAGTGTCACACACACTAGTGTAGGTGTTCACAAGCCAATCTGACCGGCTTTTCGGGCAAGTAAAAAAGGGTATTGTAGAATGGCGGACTTGTTTAGAAAACCGGTCTGATCACGAGACGTTTGGTCAACGGTGAAGTCTGAAACTAGAAAAGACAAAGTAATAATGGATTTTTTCTTTTAGGATACTTTGAGTGTAAACATTGTTGAAGTCAGTAATAAACCTATGTTAATTAAATATAGTATATTTCTATATCTACCCAACTCGTTGATTTTTATATTTACTGTCTTTTTAGAATTCGTTCAGAATATTTAAAATTTCGTAATTAAAAATTGTCTATTTTTAATTTAATTGTTCTATAAAATAAGTGATGTACTTTACTAAACTAATAAACCGGTACTTCAATAAAATATGACGGAACGGGTTATATTAATGATAATTTTTAAAATTTCTAGATACAACATGACTTAACGGTAGAATGATTAGTAGAATAAAAGAACGAATTAGTAGACTTAGAACTACATTTCTGTAATACTAATTATTTGGTAATAGGTTGGTATTTTCTTTAAAATTCCGTAGGTATAACACAAAAAAAGAGAAAACATTCGATTCTAATAGAAGACATGGATTGGTATCTAAAAATCAGTTTTTAAAATACCGATACACAATACTTCTCTTTGCTCTAGTCGTTCACTTAAAACACAAAGAACCTCATAGTAAAGTTGTCAAAAAGGAAGAAAGATGAGTAGAGAAGGAGACAAAGAAGAGAGAGCAAAGGGAGGAAAAATTTATATTTACACACACACACACACACACAGTTACGAACGAGACTTTTTCTATAATATAATTGAAGATCAGATTCCTCTTAACATTTTTCCTATCCTACATAACAGGAACTGGAGTCCCTCAAAGACAAAGTCATCTTTTCTTTTTTTATAGCTAACTATGTATTTATCTCCATCTTTTTCGATCTCTATAAATGTTCACAACACTCACACAGACACACACTATGTCCCCTTCCGTTACTGGACTCGTTGACTAATATTGTTATATAGTAATTTTTTATTCTCATTTATCGGAAATTTAATTCAATTTACTAGTTTCTGAAATCTTTTTCAATTATACTTACCTTTAATTGTTTAACTGATTACTTCGAGAATGTGAAAATAAATGACAAATTCTCATTCTAAAACAAGGTACACCTTAGTCATACCACAATAGGTAAAGAATACAGGACAGGGAGTTCGGGATCGAGTAGAAATAAGATTACTTGAAACCGACACGTGGAAGAGAGGACAAACTTACATCTTTAGTCTAGTTATTTTTAATCTAGACAAATAGAAGATGGTCTTCAAGTCAGTTAATTCACTGGTAAACTATCGAAGACTGTGTATACTTTCTAACGTTCTTTTGCATGCATTTCTCATCTACTGTGACTGACCCTTAATTTGACTTTACTGAGGAAAAATACTAAGAGACTACCAAATTTCTCGTTATCAGACACTTAAGAACGTCGTGTTCAAACTACATTTACTTAAGGAAAAAGAACAACGTAATACAATTGAAGGAATCCTTAACAAAATACCTGTCTAGTGGAAAATTCAAAGGAGTTCTTCGTAACGTCACCTTATTACATGATATTTACTATGAATAGGTCCTTCATTTTATAGACCATCAAGTAACGAATCGACCCTGTCATAAAGTATAGTATTTAGGTGGATGTATTATTTACACCAACAATGATTCAATAAAGTAGTCCATGTCTCAAATAATCAAGATCTTTCAGAACATTCAGAAGTATCTTGACAAGTTGAAGTGGAAGAAGTAGTAATGACCAGTCCTGTATCTGAACTTAATGGTACTATACCTTACCAAACTGAACCTTTGCTTGTCTCTAGTAAGACAACAAGAACTATAAGTAGGTTCATGACGTAAAGTCTGAGAAAACAACTGGTACTACCGCTGAGGTAAAGAGGATTCCCTAAGGACGGGTGTCATCATCTATATTACCAGTGGACTCAATTTAAGTGGGTAAGATCAGGTAGAATCAAGCGACTAAGGATCTTACAACTGCAAGTGGGAACGGTGGAGGACAAACTGGTGAAGGTTAAACGGAACTAAGTACCTGGATTGTAAGGTCCAAGGATACGTCATAACGAGAAATGTCGTAACCTGAAACGAAGATAATGGTCAGGGTAGGTGTTGACCCACAACAAATACGAAACCGAGGTAGGGAAGTAAGAAAGACCTCAATAAAGAGGTGACTAGAGGTCATCGTATAACCCGTGGATGACTGGACCCCTCAAGGAGAAAGTCACAGGATAGAAAAACGGAAAAGTATGACAAGTACCCAATAGTTCCGTTCTTATGACTTCACCAAACGGTAAGGGAAGAGGTCACCTGGTGTAAGACAGTCTGGACAGGTGGTACTGGGCGGGTAGAACCCACCGGGGTGTGCCGTACCGAATCAAAGTGACTCAATCTGTTCGACACCAGACACACTAGTCTAACCGATCAACAGACACTAACGCCAAAGTCAGACGGACGGGAGACTACGGGAGAGAGTCACGGAATGAACCCAAAGAGAATGGAACCTACACCCATAGAGAAGTGACGACGAGGTCGTTTCGTGTCGGTGGCGAGGAAAGGAACCTACACCCCATCGAGGAGAGCCGACGACGGGGACTGGACCCTACACTCGACCGAGGAGAGACGGTACGAACACGTGGTAGCGTCGACGGCGTTTCCTCATGCAGTTCCGACATATAACAGTGGGACGAATAAATTAAATATACGTCTCATGTAGTACTCTTTACGACCCGACTTTCTTCGTGCTGGACTTTAGTTCTAACGGTCCTCTTTATAGTTATTGGAGTCTATACGTCTACTGTGGTAGGAATACCGTCTTTCTCTTCTCCTCTATTTTTCGGAGAACTACTTTCACTTTTTCCTCTCACTTTTTCAACCGAATTTCGAGTTGTAAGTCTTTTGATTCTAGTACCGTAGACCAGGGTAGTGAAGTACCGTTTATCCACCCATTTGTCACCTTTGTCACCGACTGAAATAAAAAGACCCGAGGTTTTAGTGACGTCGACCACTAACGTCGGTACTTTAATTTTCTGTGAATGAGGAACCTCCCTTTCAATACTGGTTGGATCTGTCATATAAGGTGAGGTCATGAGAACGGACCTTTTAGGGTACCTACCTCCTCGGACCATCCGACGTCAGGTACTCCAGTGATTCTCAGCCCGTGCTGACTTGTTGAAGTGAAAGCGAAAAGTGAAAGTACGTAACCTCTTCCTTTACCGTTGGGTGAGGTCAGAAGAACGGACCTTTTAGGGTCCCTGTCTCCTCGGATCACCCGACGGTAGATACCCCAGCGGGTCTCAGCCTGTGCTGACTTCGCTGAATCGTCGTTGTCGTCGTCTGTCATATAATTTTTCGTCTCTGCAATGAAACGGTTGTTTCCAGACAGATCAGTTCCGATACCAAAAAGGTCACCAGTGCATACCTACACTCTCAACCCGACATTTCTTTCGATTCACGTCTTCTTAACTACGAAAACTTGACACCACAACCTCTTCCGAGAACTCTCAGGGAACCTGACGTTCCTCTAGGTTGGTCAAGTAGGATTTCCTCTAGTCAGGACCCACAAGTAACAAGTTTCCTGACTACAACTTCGACTTTGAGGTTATGAAACCGGTGAACTACGCTTCTCGACTGAGTAAACTTTTCTGGGACTACGACCCTTTCTAAATTCCGTCCTCCACTTCCCTTGTTGTCTCCTACTCTACCGACCTACCGTAGTGGTTGAGCTAGCTGTACCCAAACCCATCTGTGCCCTCAACCACTACCTGGTCCTCCGGACCGTACGACGTCAAATACCCCAACGTTTCTCAGCCTGTACTGACTCACTGACTTGACTTGACTTGACTTGTCTCAAATACCAAGGAACCGACCGGGAAATTTTCGATAACCATTTGTGTCAAGTTATCTCTAGAACACTTTTGAGTAAAGATAATAGTCATTTATTATAGATCATTGATTTGTGACACTTCATATTAATTAATATGTCGTAACAAGACAATTCTTGTTATCTTATAAATGTCATAGGGAACAACTACGTAAAATAAAAGGTTCTTACTTTCAACAAAACGACGTCCTACATTTTGTCTGAACACTTATAGATAATAAAGTTTTTATAATAGATAATATACCAAGGAAATTTTTTTAATGTGATCTCATCTTATTGTACTTCTGTAATAAAAATTCTCTATACATGTCAGAAATGAGACAACAACTCTTAACTTTTACGAAATAAGTTAGATTGAACCTTAAAAATTGAACCTACAATATTTTCACATTTTATTACTAATGAGTCCAAGTAAACTGACTAGATCTATATCTGTTTTGAGAAGTCACCCCCTTTTTTTTTAAGGAGAAACGTTGGGGTACCAGACAGGTACCTTAAGAGATCCGATCTTATGACCTCACCCGTCGAGAAGGGAAAAGGTCCCCTAGAAGGGTTGGGTCCCTAATTTGGGTCCAGAGGGTGTAACGTCCGTTTAAAAAATGGTCGACTCGGGCTTCCCTTTGGGGATCTATATCTGTTTTAAGAAGTCACTCTTTTTTTTTTCTTTTAGTCATCCCAGTGTACAGTAGTAATGTGTTTGGTACGAAAACCTTGAGTCTGAAAGATAATACGAATTCCTAAGGTCCTTGTATTCGTGAAAATAACTCGTAGCAACGTCAGGGGAGACTCATAGCGAAAATAAGTAGATCCGAAGGACAGGTGTACAATAAATATAAAGACTCGAAGAACCTAAATAATTCTAAATGAACAGAAAAGATACATAGAGGTTTCATGATAAAAGATAAATGATTTAGAAAGTCTGAGGTTCGAGACCGTAGTAGATAGAAAAGGGTTCGTGGATGAGAAAAATTCGAGTTATAACACAAGTGTCACGTCTCCAGGACAACGAAAGGAGTTCTCCTTTTGTAATGACTCAATACACATCCCTGGACTTCTGTTTTTAGACCGGGACTTGAACGACCTCTAATAAGTATGCCTCTTAAAAGGTCGAGAGAAACACAAGGACGGATCTCGGTAACTTACGGAGGATTTAGTGACTGTCTTTTAAATCCAGTTATGTAACGGACCCCAGTAAATTTAAAGTTTAGACGACGGTAAAAGGACGAACATTGATAACCGTCTCTTCTCGTCACACGGATGTCAATCGCTCGACCTCGGTTCCTCGGCCGTGTCCTTTGAAGTCGAGTCTCATTTTGAATACGAGACGACTTCCTTCGTACAGTCCTTCCAATTACTCAGATTTAACCGTAAAACCGAAGACTGAATCCCGACCTAACCCTTGATGTATATCACAATTCCTACTCAGAGAAACGAGTCAAGATATACTGAAAAATATCAAATTTTAAATCCACATATATAAACACACACACACACACACACACACACACACAAACATCCCCTCACATCTTTCATAAGACCGAGGTATGTTTACTGGACACTGATTCTAGTTTTAAAGTACTGAACGAATTTGTTCAGTTAATAAATCTTTTATCTTCATCTGGGTGTCTACATTATTTATTTAAATACAAATGGTCTCCTATTCCTCCCCTCGCTATTTAACCCTCTGACCCTAATTGTATATGTGTGAAGTATATATTTTACACATTGATCATTCTTAGAAGACACATCGTGTCCCTTGAGATGAGTCATGAGACATTACCGGATATCCCCTTTCCTTAGAAATTAATTTTCGTTTTCTGTCCTCCACCCACGTCTTCGGGGTCATAAAGGTCCAGAAGTACTGGTCGTGTCTCGTGTCTGTTTTAGTAAGAGCGACCTAAGTTGGTTTTCAATATTAACCCATCTAAGGTGAGACACGTACAACTGTCGGTATACCGTCAGTTAAGGTAGTATCGACCGGGACTTCTATCTTTATCTCCTATGTTAAAATAAAAACGATGAATACTATACGACTCGATATCACTGTCCATGGGGACCTGGGTCTAAACCCAAAGAACTCCACAAGAGGTAATTTTCCTTGTCTCGAGTAATCTTTTTACTAACTAAAACCACAACCGTGTCTTTTTCATGTTCTTTTTGACTTTAGAGAGGATGACGGTCTTTCAATTCCTTTGTGAAATTTTGACCGTCACCGTTATACCTTTTTGCATCTTCGGTTGAGTTTCCTCGACGGTCACTAGTTTAAAACCTGATATACTCACTGTTTTATTACTATTATTACTTAATAATGGGTACCTTAGTTTATTTATGGGTACACATTAGGACTATGTTTATTTACTAATTTATCATTTGACTTGTTTTCTTTGTTGAAAAAGAATGTCATCCTAACGTTAATCACATTTTCCTTATTACCTTCATTTTTTTTTTTTTTTCTGGTAAAGGGTTTGGTATCATTAACAACGACTTAGTACAAAACAAGGTTTTTATTGACTGCCATCGAGATAATCCTTCACGAATATATACACATAGTATAACAAATAGATCTTTTAATACAACAGACAAAAACCTCTATCGGAAGAGTACTAAATGGACTTTTATATATATATTAGATTTGATAATATTAAGTGATAGGGAAAAAAAGGGGTTATTTTGAACTTAACACAAGACATATGACAAAAAAGGGTAACTTTAATTTTCGGATTCTTAAGTAGTTTATCTAAATTATTGTTTAAAATCCCCTCTTCACCAATTAATCTCTGTCAATTACTCGTGGTCACTAACGTAAAACGTTGACGATAGATTGTGTCGTAGATTAAACAGATAAAAAAGAAAATTAACATAAATAAACAAAAACTGATGCGACCCAGAGACGACGACGCACCTGAAAGAGATCTAGGTCACTCACCCCGATCACAAACGACACCACGAGCCCGGAGAGTGACGTCGCCGAAGAGAACAGCGGCTCGTGTCCCAGATCCCACGCTCCCAAAGTAACCGACGTCGTGCACACGAGCACCCGAGTCGTCAACGCCCCGTATCCGACTCAACGAGGGTACACCCTGGAAGGACCTGACTTTCGAGTACAGAGAAGGACAACCGTCCATCTAAGAAATGGGGACTCGGTGGTCCCTTCGGATGAACAGATAAAAATTGAGCGGTTAACTCTTTGAGTCAAGTAACTAGGTCCCCAATATATTAAATAAAAGGTTTATGTACAAAGAAAAAGTTAATTAAAAACAATAAAATTGATTTTAACATCAGTCTTTTGTCCAAGAATAAAAAACATTAAGTAACTCTGAACTAAACATCGGATCTTAAATAGTCAAAAGTTTTTATAACGTACGCACGAAATTTTCTTATTCATCAGAGATGAAAGACTCATCACAAGATAGATACCGATAAGTTTAAACCATTAGTATAATAAATTTAAACACATAGAAATATTCATAAAAAGAACAAGAGAGTTAAAAACTCTGTCCTTATTGAAATTCAAACAACAAATCTTCATCAGGACATACATTAAGAAAGTTAAAAACCAAATACATAAAGTTTCGATGTAATAAACTATACATTTTCAAATCATAACGACATACAATAAACAATTAACAGGGAAAATAGTAACACTTCAGTGATACTAAAAATAACGAAAAAAAAAAAGAAAAATTCCGGTATAAAACTATAACTGTCTAGATATATAAACCAATAACAATCGAACCGTATATAATATGGAATAAATAACGGTAGGGTATTACATATAAACTCGACATCTACAAAGTGAACTTTATAGTATATCATGTAATAATTTAAGTTATACTGGCGGACAGAAGATTGACCATACAAACTAGGTAAATATAAATGGCACATATAAATCTTCATAAAGATTTATATAATGACCACATAAATCTTCATAAAGACGTCATAAGAAAAGTTGAAATATGACGAAAAAGAGTTCAATATAAGTAAAGTATGGATAAAAAATAACAATTATAAGGTAATAAAGAGAGTTAACAAAGTAAGGAATGTTGAGATAAAAGTAAACAAAATTATGAATTGTAATTTGTATATCGTACAGAAAATTTTAGTTGGTTTCTAGTTGTTAGTCATACAGGTGGGATGAGGACTTATTGTCACTTGCCAAATTTGACACCAGTAGAGGTAGTCAATAGTAAGAATGATAAAATGGGGGTTCAATCACGATAAAAACAACAAGATATCGTAGTAACAAACGAAATTAAGGGTTATACAATCGGACAAATAAACAAGTGGTAAGATAGAACATAGTCTATAAAAAACTCCCTCTATTAAATGGAAGAAGAACTTCACATAAAAATCTTCGATTTAATCACCCTCAGACGAGCACGATATAAAATAACAATGTTTATATAAAATAACAATTAACAATTCACTTCTTCGACCTATGCGTTAAGATTCAGTTATCCATCACGACAAATAGTGTACTTCCTACTACCACGGTAGGTCAAGGATATCAATTAGAATCTTACCGTCGGAGTAACCTCAATAAAACATCCACCAATATAATCAGAGTGTCTCGACGACATTTTTTAATCGTGTGTCACTCACCGATTTTCTTTCTGTATGTAACAGAGTGTCAAGACCTTCGATCTACAACTTTCAGCTTCATGACCGTCCCGGTAAAAGGGAGACTTCAAACATCTTCTTCTGGACAAGGTCCGGAGATAGGACCAGAAACCACCAACGGTCGTTAGGCACCGTTAGGAACTGGCATCTGGGTAGTGCAGTTTGAGACGGAGATATAACTGTACCGGTGGAAGCGAAACACACAAAGACAGAGAAATGGAAGAGGAGAAAATATTCCTATTCATTTTAACTTAAATCCCGGATGAGATGAGATCATAGTATATTAGAATTGATTAATACCGATGTTTCTCGGATAAAGACTCCTCAGTATAAGACCCCAAGGTCTTTCCTATACTTATACCCCCCTCCTTCCATCCCTATAAATTAAGTCAATATGACAACATTGAAAAAGAACACCGACAAAATTTTGACGAGTAAAAAGAACTTAAAAGACACTAAGGAGATTCTATATGTAAAGATACACACCTAATGGAATGTAACTAGGGTGAACTTAAAGCAAAAACAACAACAATAAGGACAGAAGTCGATTCAACAAGTCAGCACAGGTTGACAGACACTGGGGTACCTTACGTCGTGCGGTCCGGAGGGACAGGTAGCGATTGAGGGTCTCGAACAAGTTTGAGTACAGGTAGTTCAGTCACTACAGTAGGTTGGTAGAGTAGGAGACAACAGGGGAAAAGGAGTGTGGAAGTTAGAAAGGGTCGTAGTCCCAGAAAAGATAACTCAGTCAAGAGTCCTCCGGTGTAATAACCTCGGAGTCGAAATCATAGTCAGGAAGGTTACTTATAAGTCCGACTAAAGTAAATCCTACCTGACCACACTAGGGGAACGGCAGGTTCCCTGAGAGTTCCCAGAAGAGGTTGTGGTGTCAAGTTTTCGTAGTTAAGAAGCCGTAAGTCTGAAGAAATGTTAGGTTGAGAGTATAGGTAGGTTCTGATGACCTTTTTTGTATCAAAACAAATCTGCCTGGAAACAGTCGTTTCATTGTAAAGACGAAAGATTATAAAACAGATCCAACCAGTATCGAAAAGAAGGTTCTTCATTCGCAGAAAACTAAAGTACCGACGTCAGTGGTAGACACCACTAAAACCTCACGTTCTTTTATTTCAGACAGTGGCAAAAGTTACAAAGGGGTAGATAAACGGTACTTCTTCATCCTGACCTACGGTACTAGAATCAAAAGACTTACAACTAAAAATTCGGTTGAAAAAGTGAGAGGAGAAAATGTAAGTAATTCTCCGAGGAATCAAGGAGAAGCGAAAGCCGGTATCCCATCACAGTAGACGTATAGACTCCAATAATTATAGAGAGGGTTGTAAGAACTAAGGTCGAACACGAAGTAGGTAGGACCGTAAAGTGTACTACATGATACGTATATCTCGAAGAGAACACCGAGTCGACCATTTCTTAGGTGGACATTACACCCTCTGGACCCAAGCTGGGGACTCAACCCTCCTAGGACTCCTCTTACCTTTCCGATGGATGAGGTCATAACACTATACCTCTTAAGGTACTTGACATATCAGGGTCCCTAACGTTTCTCAACCTGTGCTGACTCACTGAAAGTGAAGTAAAGTAAAGTGAGACGTACATTCAATTTATTCGTCCCATTGTTATATGTCGGAACTAATGGGGAAAGGGTTAAAACTTGGTCAGACAGTAAGGTATAGACCAAGATTGACAACGACGAACTGGACATATGTCTAAAGAGTCCTCCGTCCATTCCACCAGAGCATAAGGGTAGAGAACTTCTTAAAAGGTCAAACAACACTAGGTGAGTCAATTTCCGAAACCGTTTCAGTTACTTTGTCTTCAATAACGAATTTTGTTATTGAAGACATTAAGAAAACGAAAAAACTACTAGGTTGTCTATAACCGTTAAACTAGAGACCAAGGAGACGGAGAAGATTTAGGTCGAACTTGTAAAGCTTCAAGAGTCAAGTACACGACGACTTCGGACCGAACCTCTTAAAACTCGTAATGATCCTACACTCTACTCACGTTAACACACCATCAAACTCGTAAGAAACCGTAACGGAAAGAAATCCTAACCTTACTTTCGACTGTGAAAAGGTCAGGCTACAGGTGACGACTCAAAAGGTTTAAACGGTCGTATAACTCACGTCGTGAAAGTGTCGTAGTAGAAAATCTTAAACTTTATGGAGTTGATCTTAACGTACTGGAGGTGATCGAAACAAGCATCACTACGAAGGATTCCAGGTGAACTGAAGTGTAAGGCCCTACAAACCGAGATCCACTCACTAGTGTGGTAACACAAATAGACCCAGTAATTGGTGTCTATCATGAAGACACATAAGAACGGTGGAGAAGAATTATAGAAGACGAAGACAATCCAAGTATGTAAAGACAGGAAATAACACGGGCAGAAACGTACTTTACAAGGGAACCATAGAGATTAAAAGAACTTCTCTAGAGATCAAAAAGGGTAAGATAACAAAAAGAGATAAAGAAACGTGATTAGTGACTCCTTCCGAAAGAATAGAGAGGAACGATAAAAAAACTTTGAGACGGAAGTCTAGAAAGAAAAAGAGGAAATGGAAATCGAAGAGAAGAAAGGAGTCGACAAACATTCTGGAGGAGTCTGTTGGTAAAACGGAAAAACGTAGAGAAAAAGAACCCCTACCAGAACTAGTGACAGAAGACATGTTACAGTACCTGGAGACTTGTATCAAGAAGTCCATGACAGATAGTCTAGATTAGAGGACTAGACAAACAAGGAAGGTGATATATTAGTATTCCCTAAACTAAATCCAGTATAGACTTACCAGATCACCAAACGGGATGAAAGTAGTTACATTCAGACTTAAAACGTTATTTCTCAAGTACTAGACTCGGTGTCAGTCGAGGACCAGAACAAAAACGACTGACCTATCTCGAAGGGGTAGAAGCTGACGTTTCTTATATTAGTTAGACTAAAACCATAACTGGTAGACCACTACAGGTACACATCTTAGAACTCCTACACGCGGTACTGGTTACACAAGAGAACCATTTTGAGACAATCGGAAACGGGACTAAGTAAAACATGAGGTTCCGGGTTGAACAGACAAGGAGGTCCATAGAGAACTGAAGGATGAAAACGTAAGGTCAGCGAACACCACTTTTCCTGTCCAAAAAAAGTACAATTAAGATCTTCCAGAACATCCATTAGTATCTTGGTAAGTTGAAATCGGAGAAACAGTAATCACCAACCTCGTATCTGGACCTAACGACTATATAGCTTACCAAACGGAACCTTTACATGTCTCTAGTAAGACAGTAAAACTCTAACGTAAAGTTCATGACGTAAAGTCTTAGAAAACAACTGACACTCCCGATGAGGTAAAGAAGATTCCTTAAGGACAGAATGATTAAGATCTTTAAGAATCGGAAACCGTTAACCTCATTGAACACAGAAAGTCGAGAATCATGGGAGAAGTACCTTACGGTTAAATTACATAAAATCTGAAAGAGTGAGATTAGAAAGTACAGAGGATTCAAGAGAGAGCATAAATTTGAAGAAAATTTTAGAAGGTAAGTCAAATATTAAAATTAATAACATGAAAAATAAAGATCTTAAAAAACGATAAAGAATTTTAGACAAAAGAATATAAAGAACAAAAAAAAAATTGGACCAAAACTCAATGAAGAAAATAAAAATATTTGTATCTGTAACAATAAAATATTAGGTACAGAAAAGTCACGTTATCCACTTCAGAAACCGCAGATTAATACAATAAACTAAAAGACTCTTAGGAGGTACTCTCTAGTGTGAACCAACTTGATCTAGACACTTTAGTGTCACTGAACTTAAAATGTACGGAAACATTTCTCTCTTAAACATACATATTGCGTCCTGGGACGATTGGACTGCATAGAATCGAAACCAAGAAGACTTAGTGTGACTTTTTGACATGTCAATCTCACTTCACTTTCACTTCAGCGAGTCAACACAGGCTGAGAAACGTTGGGACACCTGACATCGGGTGGTCCGAGGAGGCAGGTACCCTAATAGGTCCGTTCTTATGACCTCACCCAACGGTAAAGGAAGAAGTCCCCTAGAAGGACTGGGTCCCTAGTTTGGGTCCAGAGGGCGTAACGTCCGTCTGTGAACTCCAGTCAAGAATAAATATCTCAGAATCCTTTCAAAAGAGAAGAAAGAAATAAGGTATAGGACTCAGTTCTGGTTTAGTCACTCAATAAAACGATTGGGGGAAGAGTCCGATCATCTAAAGAGACGGAATGGAAATGTCACCCCACACTTGAATCATCCATGTTCTAAATACGTTCCTAAAGTCAACGTTGAAGGGAGGATTGTATCTGGGTTCCAAACAGAGAATGGTGGTGTTACGGTAATTATCAGTTCTGAACATAACCAAGAACATAATGTCTTTTGTCTCGTTACGGTTCTGGTAAAGTTCAAATACTGAGACATAAGTAAGAAAACAACTTATTTGTACATGACTCTTGAACGGACTACGGTTCTGGGTTTGTTTTCTCAGACATCAGGTGAATCGAGTGTTGAACTCCATAACGGGAACGGGTGTAAACGACCTTACAGTTGTTCAATTTTTGATTTATACTTTCCACCATTTTACACGATCATTTTTATATATAAATAAAAATTAAAAAAGTTATTTCGTTTTACTTATTCTATTTTTACTATTATAAAATATTTCTTACCAATCTTTTCCGACCATAATATTCTACTCGAAACTAGTAGTCAGTAACTTTTACTCGCTTAAGAAGTCACCTATAGACCCACTTATCTACTTTCAACGTTTAAGGACTCTACCTTAGACAAATTTCTTGTTTCTCCTCTAACCAATCTCTATTTCAGTCTCTCTACCTACACCACCAACACCATTCGTTAAAGTCCGGTCCGTTCTAGTATTTCCTACTGGTAACAATTCAGAAAAATAAAATGTGACTTATGATAACTTTCGAGAACCACACAAATTTATATTCCTTAGTAAACTATACTGAATGTTAAGACAAAAACGTGAGAAAACTAAAGAAAAGAGTAGAACACTAGAGTGACAAAAACTTCCTAATTTTTAAAATTTTTCACACGTACACACCTACATCAAAAGGTCATGTACATCGGGTAATCTTCATCTTTAAGTGTATATAAATAGGTCAACGTTTAGTGCAAGGAGACATAACAGTACTAGTTTTGTCTAAAAAAAAATTACAAACTTCTGGTGACTAACTAAAATTATACAGACTCCGGTCTTTGTTGATAAGTATCGTAGGAATATAATACGACTACAAATATTAAATCTGACACGACAACTGGAAAAGTACGAATTTCCCAACGGAATTAACATCTCTCTGTATATCTTATGGTCCTCTAACAAAATAAAAGAATGAATTAAGTTAAAAATCACAGTAAAAAGAGAATTTATTACGAGACGATCTTAAATTTATAGGAAAGAATGTGTACTCTACCTTCACAAACTGTCTACCAACCGTAGAATGACTCCCAGGTAGTCCTACACATTTAGTCATATTAATGGAGAAAATTGGAACTGCTATGGAAGACTCTTTAAACTATCAAAGAGGACGGAAATTAAGGCGACGGATCACTCACTGTTCGTCAGAAAACTTATTCCTTATTCAAATGTAGAGTTGTGACGATTCGTCTCATTAGAAGAGTTTCTGTAAAATTCTTTCAATAAATCCTAGGTTTATATAAACTTTAAATTGATTTACATGATGATGGTTTTATTCATTAATTTGACTCCTCTGTCACACCTACTTGGTCAATGTAAGATCGTCTCAGTTTTATATTAATTGGGTCAACCCGTTATCATCAAGACAATTTTAACTGAAGAGATGAACCTCCGACCGTTCAAAGAAAAAGTACAACTAGGAGTCTATATTGGATTACGTATTTATCATTATACACCTGATTTTCCACCGTCACTCTAGAATCTTAACTTCTCCGTCCTATAAATTAGATGTCAACTGAAAGTCGAATAAACTTGTAAACATACCCACTTCGTTTACAAAGAATTCACAGAAGATTACTTCTCTGATCGATAAAGGTGAAGTACTCTTCTTTTGTCTCATCAAAAGTCACCTTTTTTTTTAATGTTCTATAAGAAGTCCAGTGAAAATCGGTATTAGGAAGTCTGTATCAACCCTATAGTTATAATGACAATCTACCGTACACTTAATATTGTGACAGGGTCTTTAATATTTTCACCAAATTTTCAAGTCACAATATAATTCAGGTGGCACAAGATATGATAAACCCTCGACTGATCTTTTGTGAACACTCAGTCGTGTGTCGTGCTATCCATAGGCCCGTCGGGTCCACACTCATTTTATACTCAATGCCTCAGGTACAGAACGACTGGAACAACTCTTTCTGATTAAGGATGTTTATTGTTTATTTTACTCCGTTTTAAAGTTAAAAAGAGTCCAGTTCTACATTAGGTAGTTCCCTTCTTAAGATTGTGACAGACCAGACTTTTTATTCTTTTCCAATAGAGGACCACATAGACTAGAAGACTTGACGGGGAGACATACGTCGTCAGAGGTCCGGTCCTGTAATGTCACTGGATGAGTTTTCAAATATCATTCGAATTTAGTTTCCTATTGGTCGTACAACTACGGTCATTGAATGGTTTAGGACAATAGTTTAGTCCGGGGTGACGAGTGACATTTTAGTCATGAGTGTTTACGACTATCCTTCTTTTCCACTAAAATTAATCTTACAGTCATTAAACCTCTCTATCACCTAAGTCGTAGGGGGGGTTTGGATGGAGGCTTCTAAGACGGACCGGTACTTTGGAAAATTCCCCTTTATCCTTACGTCAGAACCAAATAGTAACTCTATCCTCCAGTTTCAGTAGAGGGTGACACATGTCTGAACACGTGTTCGAACAGCTAAGAAACACTAAAAAGAAATCTACGAGAGAACAAGTGTGTCAACTAAATACTCTAATGACTCCCCTTCGATTCGTTCTCTAGACCAGTAGACGAATTAATACATAAGAAGTAAAAATGAAGAAACTAGATATCTACCTTGGTCGTTCAATCCGTTTCATAACATACTAGTTTTCTACTCTTTCAACACGATTCCGACCTCTACTCATCTCGTACTCCCACAGACCAAATACCAATTTTACCCGGAGTACGTCTCTCGAGAAAGGATGTTTCTCGAAAGAGGACGGTTTTTGAAGAATATTTAAGGGCGAACAGTCTTCTCGTAAGGTAAAGATACCTTATGATCTGTTTCAGGTAGAAGACAACAACAACAACTCAACGAGTCTACACAGGTTGAGAAACACTGAGGTACCTAACGTCGTGAGGTCCGGAAGTACAAGAAGTGAAAGAGGGTCTCAAACGAGTTTGAGTACGGGAAACTCAGTCACTACGATAGATTGGTAGGGTAGGAGACAGTGGGGAAAGAAGAGAACCGGAGTTAGAAAGGGTCGTAGTCCTAGAAAAGGTTACTCAGTCGAGAAGTGTAGTCCACCGGTTTTAAAACCTCAAAGTCGAAATCGTAGTCAGGAAGGTCACTTATAAGTCCCAACTAAAGGAAATCCTAGCTCACCGAACTAGAGGAACGACAGGTTCCCTGAGAGTTCTCAGAAGAGGTAGAAGTACGAGTGCATCCCGCGGTAGAAGAATCTCGTCTTCTACAGTTGTACCCAGACATCGTAGAGAAAAGACTGGCAATGTCAACGGACAAATGTATATACCCGTCTTGTTCGATATGAATAAAACTACGGGTGTTACTATACCTAATAATACTCGTCATCACAATTAGAGTAAGAGAATTTCGGTCTAGAACCTTGACACGATCGGTATTCGAGTCATAACGAGTCCTACCTCGTCAAATACAGTATCGACGTCCGACCAGTAGTACGTCAATTGGAAAAGGGAGACTACCGTCAATGAATAGAAAAATTTTTTCAGTCCTTACATATAGTCTACGACTTAGACACTGAGATAACAGGATTAGTAATCGACGAACCCGGACGAGAAAATACTAAGTCGCTCCGGACCCTCTGGTCGAAAAGACATTTGATCGTCGTCCTCTGTACCTCCCCGAAAACTTAACTACGAACCTGCCGGCTCCCCGCGTGTTCTAAGGTGAATCAAAGGTAGGATCAGTCTCCAAAAGACGAGAGGACGAGTTGACGAAATCGGGAGTAAAAGACAAAGGAGATATGTATAAATTTTAGACGATTAAACTTGACAGTTTTCTATTTGACTCCGTATAATTAAAAAGAATTTCAAATGAATTCGTTTTTAGCTAAGTCTGTTCTGTCGTAGGGTAACTTGTCTATCTTTCCGTGAGGTTCCTAGACATATCTTAACTCCTACAAATATCCGTCTTCTCTTCAACATGTTTCTTTCTTTTCGTTTTTTTTTTTGTTTTTGTTTTTTTGTGAACCAATAACGTTCCAATGAGAGGAAATCCCCTACAGTCCTTAGTCCGACTCACGGAATGAACTAAGGATTGATCGACCAAATTCACAGGTAAAGACCCTCTTGACTTTGAGATTGAGAGTCAAACAACTGTACCGAATTGTATTCATCTACGTAGACCCCGGACACCAGAATAAAAATTGTCCTATGTAAATTTAAAAAATTTCAACAAAAAGAACTACTGGGTAATTGAAGATTTTAAAAATTCTAAGACATCAAGAAATTGATCAAAAGGTCTCTTTAGGTAAAGTAAGGGTATTGGCACGTTCGGTTATTTGAGTTAAGCGAAGAAACAGAAGAAAGTTTAGAAAGGTTAACTGGGCACAAACCGAGGTCAGTAAAGCTGTAGTGAAGTAGTAAAGTCTTTCGTAGTATCTGGAATATTATACTCTCTTACACCCTAGTCTACCAGTAGTTTTGAACTTACCCGGTATCCGTCGACCCATGTGTACCGATAAACTTAAATATAAATTTAATCAATCTCAATACAATTTCCTTGTGACATAAAGGGGTCAGTATGATCGTGTATAGCTCGGGTCACCGATCACCTATGGTATTAGTAGTATATCCTTGTAAAGGTGACAACAATTTTCAAGACAGATTTAAATTCCGTGACATCTTGGGGGTAAGGTACAATGAGTTTCAACGTTTTTCAATGAATACTTGATTTTCTATTTTAAAGATAAAGTTAAGTCGTAAAAGAGAGATGATAAATGGACTCGTTTCTTACAAGGGTTTTCGTCTGTCCTCTTCGTTTCCTTCACTCCTTGGAGAGCTACCCTGAGAGGGTACGACTTTTTCTGACATGACGGTAAAGGTAAATATTTCCACAGTAGACGGTTTTGTCTTTAAACTACTTAACTGTTAAAATTCATCGGAAAAAATAAAAACAAAAAGACGGACTGTAAAAATACGACAAAGGACACCAGTGATTATTCGGTCTTTTACGACTGTCTCCCGTAAATACACTGTTGTAGATAAAATTTCATGATTGTCCATCGTTCATAGACTAATTAGATTCAACAGATAAAAGAAAAAGAATAGAGGACCGAAACTAAGTTCCGATGACATTAATTTACTAGTAAGACTTTATCTACTCGAAGGTTGGTTACAATTTCAAAAGTAATTTTATATCGTACAACTTTTCGCGTGTTTAGGACTCACATCGAATTAATTTACAGTGGTTCACTTGTGTGACCCAGTAGTCTTTTCGTTCTCTCAAGGTCTTTTTGTAGATGAAGTCGAAATAACTGATGTGGTGTCGGAAACTGACACATCTAGTGTCGTTTGACACCTTTTAAGAATTTCTCTATACCTGTGGTCTGATGGACTAGACGAATGACTCTTTAGACATACGTCCAGTTCTTCGTTGTAAATCTTGACATGTACTTTATTGTGTGACCAAGGTTTAGCCCTTTCCTCATGTAGTTCCAACATATAACAGTGGGACGAATAAATTGAATACCCGTCTCATGTAGTACACTTTACGGTCCGACCTTCTTCGTGTTCAACCTTAATTCTAAAGATCCTCTTTATAGTTATTAGAGTCTATACGTCTACTGTGGTGGGAATACCGTCTGTCGCTTTTTGATTTCTCGGAGAACTACTTTCACTTTCTCCTTTCACTTTTCAACCGAATTTCGAGTTGTAAGTCTTTTGATTCTAGTACCGTAGGTCAGGGTAGTGAAGTACCGTTTATCTTCCCTTTCTTACCTTTGTCATTCTCTGTACTAAAGAACCCGAGGTTTTAGTGACGTCAACGACTGACGTCGGTACCTTAATTTTCTACGAATGAGGAACCTTGTTTTCGATACTGGTTGGATCTGTCGCATAATTTTTCGTCTCTGTCTCAGGTTTCTTTGCTTAGAGGTCAGATACAAGCTATGTCCTATGTCCAACGAACCCCGATCACGTGCCCCTACTAGGTCTCTCTACTATACTCCACCCTCTCCCCTCTCCCAAAGTCCTAACCCTTGAGTACATGTGGTCACCGCCTAAGTACAGTTACATACCGTTTTGGTTATGTCATAACATTTCGTTTTATTTCATTTTTATTTTTAAATTTTTTTTTTTACTCCGTTCTTTTTTTTTATTTATTTTTCGTCTCTGTAATGAAACGGTTGTTTTCCAGACAGATCAGTTTCGATACCAAAAAGATCATCAGTACATCACTCTCAACCTGATATTTCTTTTGACTCACGGTTTCTTACCTACGAAAACTTGACACCACAACCTCTTCTCACAACTCTCAGAGAATCTGACGTTCCTCTAGGTTGGCCAGGTAGGATTTCCTTTAGTCAGGACTTATAAGTAACCTTCCTGACTACGACTTCTACTTTGAGGTTATGAAACCGGTGGACTACTCTTCTTGACTGAGTAAACTTTTCTGGGACTACGACCCTTTCTAACTTCCTCCCTCCTCTTCCCCTACTGTCTCCTACTCTACCAACCTACCGTAGTAACTGAGTTACCTGTACTCAAACTCGTTCGAAGACCTTAACCACTACCTGTCCCTCCGGACCGTACGACGTCAGGTACCCCAGTGTTTCTCAGCCTGTGTTGACTCGTTGACTTGACTTGACTTGACTTGTGTGGACACATTGAGAGTGGCAAAATTTGGGAGGTTCGGGAGATACACGGGAGAGGGGTATTAATGGAAAAGGAATAAGAGTCTTCATCGGAGAGAGTACTGAAGAAAAAGACACTTAATTAAACAAGATACCACAAAATAAAAAAAATAACTACATGTCCGCTAAATGTCACAATCAAAGAAGACATATCGTTTCACTAAGTCAAAACATATTTATATGTATATATATACACACATATGTGTATAAGAAAAAGGTGTAAAAAAGTAATACGAAATAATGTCCTATAAGTCATATAACAACAAGGAACACGATTTGTCATCCCGGAACAACAAATAGTAATACAGGATAAAAACCTTATCTGAATATGTCCCATTCTAAAAATGCGGACAGAAGAAACCTAGTCACAGTACAAGGACCTTTCGTATAACAACGTATACCAATATAAGAGAGTAAAGAAAACGACAGATCATTCGATGACTTACTTGTATGGTGGTACTTTGGTAACCAACGATCTAGCAATACTTGAAAGAATATGTTTAGGCGGTGTTGTCTCGACACTCTTAAAACGTGGAATTCCTTATGAAAGTGGTCATTGACTCCTACGTCGTTACATTTGAGTATACCGTCATTGATGTGAAGAGAGTTGAAGGTCGTCAAGTGTGGGACCGAAAGTAAGTTGAGTCACTGGTGTCACAGGTTTCCGTTACGGTCAGTGACCCCAACTTTGGTCCCAGAGTAGTAGACAGAGACGAGTCTCTCCGTGACCGAAACCCCCATCGGACCTTTTTATTGGAACTATAGACCCACGTACAAGTCACGTAGCAATAAAAATAATAATAATAAAATTAATTAATTAAACCAACATGGACCAGTACGTGTGTCCTAAATCAACGTCGTACATTTGAGACGTAACTCCGTACACCCCAGATCAAGGGACTATACTCACTTTGGGTCCGGGGGACGTAACCCTCGTCCTGGTGACCTCTTCAGGACACGTAGACATTATTTCGGGACTCAACGGTTTACCTTCCTCTCTATAACCCGTCTTAGAATCCACTCTTTCCCTGTGTCTCCTATGGCATAAAGACAAAGTGCCAGTTGGATTCTAAAAAAAAAAGAACAAAGGTTAGAACTACGTATCGTTGAATTGATACATATAAAACAAAAAGGGGCACTCGACTCATTTCCTCTCTCTTCGATCCCTAATTTCTAGTTCCTCTCCAGAAAACAAGAGTGACAACCGTGTAAGTCGGTATGTCAGACTCTTCTGTAATCAATCTGTTACTTCTCGACTCTTAAGTCCCTCTTTCTCCAGAACGAAAGAGTCGTCCGAGAGCTTCGAATCTAATTTTTGTTAGTAATTGTTTATATTTCCCCTCGTGGATACGTCGTCGAAGTGTCCGGTAGAGGTGCACCACCTCCTTAGGTACCTATCCCTCTCAGACCTTTCGAAGACTGGTGTCACTCATCGAAATGTACGTTTAACATGTAAGGGACACTCCGTACTCTTATGTAAACCTGTAAGTGTATTAACATTACAGGTTAATACTAACCCATTTATTTTCAGAAATCGTGGACAGTGGCGGTGGTGGTAGTGGTGACAACCCAACGTGAGGTGTCCGGACACTCCGGACACGAACGGGTCGAAGTCCTGTCTTCTTCCTTGGGGTCAGTCACTGTTTCTGTAGTCACCAAATTACCTAACCCTCGAATGAGCAGACTTCGTTCCAGGACCTCGTTGTAGGGTGGTACATGCCATCTGCCGTCCCTCCTTCACCACCGTCCTAAACGGGGGTCACCCTTCCCCTCTAATGGACAATATCGCCTTACCTACAGTCCAACCTAGTATCCAAGGGTCCTTTTGATCGTCTCTCTATGTCAGGAGTGACGGGGGAAACTATTCTTGTCAGTGATCGACTCCAGACCCCGTTCGTGTATCCTTCCAGTCAGGACACTTAGTCCACATCCACTTCGTCCGTGACTAGGTCGTCTCCTGCATGTCTCTCGTTCTCTTGTCGGTAGAAGTCACTGGACTGAAACATCGGTGGTGGGATCTACATGAACTTAGGCTTGGAGATCCGAACCCCTGGTCCTTAGTTAGGACAAAAAGTCTTAAAGGTCCTCTAAGACTATATGTAGACTACATTTTTAGTAAAAAGATTTATCTTAGTCTATAGTTTAACGAATAGAAACGAGACTTCCTATTCTCCAATCAATGAATCTAACGTAACAAAATATCCTTCTCCACTGAAAAGTATACTTTTCTCCAAGTGACAAAAGGAAATAAAGTGTAAGTGGTTTTTTCTCCAACACGGGATCTATTTACGGAACAAACCTTCGTCGACCAAGTTCTATTTCTGTGGTCTAGGGACTTCGAAGTATTTTCTGACTATTTAAACACACACCATTCCAGTCCAGATTGTGTCACCGATGTACAAAATGTGTTCGTCTTCTCCGGAGTCCGATTGGCAGTCGGTAACGGAACCCTATATTACATGAGCATAATAAGTACCCTGATGACACCACTTAATAACTAGAGGATTGAGAAGATATACTTAAAATACTACGTAAGTAAATGACTATAAATACTTCCGTTGTCCCCGTCCCCCGTTGTCTACTTCTCTACCCATCTATCGTAGTGGTTACGTGTTTGAGACCCTCTACCACTTCCTGCCTCCTCGGGCCTCACTACGTCAGGTACGTAAACGTTTCTCAGACTGTACTGAATCATTGACTTGTTGTAGACGTTTTACTTATAAGTATTTATAAATAACTTCTGTCTCGTGATACAGGCCAAATGAGAATAGATACTCCGGTGTTACTACTTTCTATTTTAAAGACTGTAAATCTAGAATAAGGAGAGAGTGAAAGTCGATAACGATTAAAAAAAATAAGGACGTTGACAGAAAGAAGTGAATAACGACATATAGACGACTTTTAGGTATATTTTAGATATAACAATTTTTTTATTGTTATAAAATACACGTCGATGTTTGGTCATCAGAGGTGTTTTCCTACAAAATGTTCGTATCACGGATTTTTCGTTGGATAAACAAAAGAGAAATAAATAAAAACAGAAAAAGAATCATCGAAAACTGACTCAAGAACTACCGATCGAAACAATTTACAGAGGGAGAGTATTTTTGCTTCGGTAAAAGATTTTTTTTCGGGGAACTTCTCGAACGATCGTCTAATGAAACCCGGTGGTCTTGTAAAAGGTAAGCCTAAGGAAACTAAAAAAAAGTATTAACTAGAACAAGTCTCTCTAGAAAGAGTTTACAGTTAGACTTGAAAAGGAAGGGGTTTAGGAACTCAAAGAGGTATATAGAAAGTCAGGTTTCTAGTTTGAGACATCCAATAGAGATTTCCGTGTCCAAAGATCTTGGAACGGAAGAGAGGAGACGAAGACGTGTGGGCGGAGGGGAGTGACTTTGTTCGATTTCAAGAGACTATCGAGGTCCGCTCAAGTAGCATCGAGGAACCGCGTCTCTTTAGGAGACGAGTCTTACCGAAGAGTCATTGAGGAGAGTTAGAAGTTTTGAATCAAGACAACGTTCTTTTAAAGGGACTTATGCATACCTGAGTCTAAGAATGTTAACAAGACGATAGTATAACGTCACGATATCACGGGATATGACGGGAGATAAACCCCCCGAGAGGGGAGATTTGATTGGAGGAAATCCCGTTTCGTATGCGAGTCTCATGGACCCTGCTTTCTCTGTGACTTAATTACATTTTAGGTACTCTAGTCACCAACAAAAAAAAAAAAAAAAAAAAAACGACAAAACTAAGGAGCAAAGGACCATATACTCCTCGTAATCGATGAGTGACTTTCTTATTCACTTATGTTACTTGATTCCTATGAAAGTAAACAACAGGAGACTTATGATGTATAACACACTCTTATAATGTGTTCACCACCACACAAATAACTAGATTCACGTACTCGTGAATTAATGACTACAATTAAGACTTTTAATCACTACCCTTATCGGTCCGTCAACTAGACACTAAAAACTTGGTAATGGGTGTTACTATAAGTCGGCATGTTATTGAGTGCAGGAGATATAAACACAATAGGTGATACATCGACAATCGGTGTACACCGTTGGTGAGTTAAGTGATTTAAACTTATTAGATTTTTATATGAAAGAGTCAGAGTAACCCGAAGAGTTCACCACACTCACCATTTCCTGGGGGACGGTCACGTTCTCTATATTTCTCTACACCCAAACTAGGGATCCAACCCTTCTAGGAGACCTCCTCCCGTACCATTGAGTGAGGTCATAACAACGAACCTCTTAGGTTAAATTCAAAGGTCATGGGTGTAAATCGATCACCGACGGTATAACGTTCGTACTCACTTCAGCGAGTCAGCACAGACTGAGAAACACTGGGGTACCTGACATCGGATGGTCCGAAGAGGCAGGTAGCCTAATAGGTCCGTTCCCATGACCTCACCCAACGATAAAGGAAGAGGTCCTCTAGAAGGGCTAAGTCCTTGACTTGGGGCCGGAGGGCGAAACATCCGTCTGCGAAATGGTAGACTCGGTGGTTATATCTTTTAATCTAAATTACTATACCATTGTTCAAGTATTTGACCTTTAAATGGGTAAAACGACAATGAAAGAATTCATTTTAAAACTCTTCTTTACCCGAAGGGAACACCGAGTCGACCATTTCTTAGACGGACGTTACACCCTCTGGACCCAAGCTAGGGACCCTACCCTTCTAGGGGACCTCTTCCCTTTCCGATGGGTGAGGTCATAAGACCGGATCTCTTAAGGTACCTGATATGTATGTCAGGTACCCCAGTGTCTCTCAACCTGTACTGACTCACTGAGAACGAAAGCGAACTCTTCTTTATACCATCAGTATTCCTTTACGTAAAGTTTTGTACTACTTATGAAACTGTATACAAACGAATAACTTTGGTTTTCACAAACGATTTAATTACGGTTCACTTACAATTTCTTCTATGAGTAATTCTCCAGTTTTTTTTTTAGACATTGAAACTTGAAGTCACATTAAGTCATAACAACATCGAAGGTTAAAAACCATTTTATTCGTATACATATCTTACACACAATCAATTATGAGAACAAATTTCGATCAACGTAAACCATTTTCAAAAAAGGTCATGTACATTAAGACATCCCAGTAAAAGAATTCAGTCAGACTCCTTATGATCTATACATATTTCGTGTCTTATGATTTACTCCTAATTACTTTAGTAGTATAGAACCACGTAAATACGACGTTCCATTTATATCGCATTACACATGGTAAATTTATAACGTATCACACATAGTAAAAACTTTCGTACTTCCTTTCCCGATCCAAAATATACTTATGAAGTAAACATTTTGTGAATTCTATACACATGAGATCTATATTATGGTATTGTGTATCACATTTACAAAAGAGTTTGAAAATAACGTGACAATTTCAAACGAAATCTATTCCTTTTTGTCTCAAAGATTTTAGATAGGGGATACCATGACTTATTTCGATATCTTTTGTCTTTATATATTCGGTATTTTCGAGTGTGATCTATTTTGACACTAAGGTAAAGATAACCAAACAGATTTTGTTCTAAAGTCCTCGAACTTTGGAGAACCCAGTTTGTCTCAGTCGACAATCTCCCAAAAAGTCGTATTCTAACGGAAGTGGTAAAATTTCAACATAATCTAAAGAACAACATGTTTTATGTCGAAATGATATATTCCCTTATATTCCTTTCACCATTCCTCTCTCCACTATAAAGAAAAGGACGGGACTAGAATGTTAGAAAAGTAGGTTTTGTGTCTAGTGACACCAAATCTTATGGAGGAAAAGACCGTTATCTGAAAAGAACACCCAAGAAAGAGAAGAGAGGACTATACCTACCTCCAGGAGTATCGACTCGATTAAGGAGGGTAAGAGATAAGGAGAGAGAGAGAGAAAAGGTCCCATATGTCACGTTATTTGTCTAACGAGTACAAAAGTACAAGGGAAATACCAAGACACAGGGTTCAAAATAAACAAACTCCTATTACAGTTACAGATCATGTATAGTTCTTCTCCGTACCGTGTTTAACACGATGGTCTGTCAAAAGAGTTGGTGTGATCTTTCATCTATTGAGCCATCTGTCTTTCACTCTTTTTCTTTACCCAGTGTATCTATCATAACGACCTTGGTCATAAATTTGTGTCCTTCTCTGGTACGATAGATTATAACGTAACGAAGGGACCTTCTCACGGGAGACAAGAAAGTTTCAGTTGATTACAGAAGTGGAACCCCCACTTCTACAAAGGGAGTCGGGAGAATCACAGGAAATGACTCAGACTCCCGAAGGGTCCACCGCGATCACCATTCCTTGGGCGAACGGTCACGTCCTACGGTCACGTTTTCTACGTACAACCTAGCCACCCAGTCCTTCTAGGGGACCTCCTCCCGTATCGTTGGGTGAGGCCATAAGAAGGGACCTCTTAGGACACCTGTCTCCTCGGACCACCCGATGTCAGGTATCCCAGTTTTTCTCAACCTGTTCTGACTTCACTGAATCGTACATGTGGTCGATCCAGACTTTTAATTTGACTGTTTTTAATTGTCCTCTTTTTGTGCTGACACGAATAAATTATATGTAAAATGTACTGTGTTCTCAGAAGCATTCCTTTACTTTTGGGTTTATTTCTTTGGACTCATAAAAGTACGATCAAAACCACCTCTAACCTGTCATCTTCATACATCCAGTCTTCTCGTATGCAGTTCACGTTTGACCCCCTTGAATAATCGTTCAGGACAGACAACTAGAGTCGTAGGGAAACAGAAATCTTTATTCCTACAGGGAAAAGAATCCTATATCCCTCCGTAGACAGTATCCTCTCAAAAAACTGGACAAAGACCCCTCTTCCCCCTACAGTCCTACTGGAAGAACGAAGACGGTAAAAAAAAAAAGTATGAGGAAGTCGAATTGTATAAGTCATACGGTTCCACTGTATAAACCCGGAGTACACAGGAGTTGGGGTGGTTCTCTATATTCGGTACTATTAGTAATGGATGTAAAAGGTTTTTCCATATTTTTATATTGACTTTTGGTAGTGAAGATGGTGACGTTGAACTGAGGAGGATAAAGTCCAGTCAAGAAGTCAGTACTTTCTTAATAAAAAAAGGGGACAAAATCTCTGTCAGAAGACTACTAGATGACGTATTTTGTCTTTACGATTTTAGTATTTTGTAAAATAAAATAAATATGTAGAATAAATATCACTTATCTAATGTACCTTGTCCGTAAAGAGGTCTCTAGATGTTTATCGATTGTCGTCTACTTTTCTACAACCAACAATCGGTAGTTCCTTTACGTATAGTCTTGATATTCCTCCAAAGGGAAGTGTATACAAACTCTTCTTTCACAATCAATAAGTCGGCGTAGGTTGAGAAACCCTTGAGTGCCTGACATCGTACAGTCCGAGGAGACAGGTACCTTAAGAGGTCCGTTCTCAAGATCTTACCCATCGACAAGGGAAGAGGTCCCCTAAAAGGTCCCTATCTTGAGTTCGGGGGACGTGACGTCCGTCTAAAAATTGGTAGACTCGGTGCTCCCTTCGGAGACCAATATTATTTTTATTTAATTGTTCCCAACTGTTTCTACATATCTTTGACCTTACGAGTAAACAACGACCACCCCTATATTTCGTCATGTTGGTGAAACCTTTTGTCAGACTGTCAAGGAGATTCGAAATTGTATCTCAATAGTATACTACCTCACTAAGAGGAGGATCCATATATGGGTTCCCTTTAATTCGTTTACCCGTGTGTTATTAAACGTTTATTTACAAGTATCGTCCTGATGAAAAAAAAATTCTGTCTTTCGTCTAGTCACCGACGGATCCCGACTCATCCCTCTACTCACTCCTAATCTTCACTCCGATCACTCAAGTTCAAAAGAAAAACCCCACTACTTGTACAAGATTTAAATCCAACGTGTTGAGATACGTATATGATTTTTTTATAAAGTCCTTTACGAAATTTACTCATTTCAAATACCGTACATTTGACATATAATAATTGTAAAAAAAATTTCTCTATTGACCTTTTTATTTAGAGTCATGACAAATTTAAAATATAACTGGTCTGGATAGGTCGTCTATAAAAATACATTAAGAATATTTACTAGATAACAATAAGGTATATTTACAAAAGTAAGATCGAAACATAAAATAAAGAGAGATAAGATGGTTTCGGGGTCAAATCATCAACCTTCTTATTCCTGTTTTCTAACTATATTTAGAAAGTAATAATGGATTTTTAGTCGAAAAGATCTGACTATTTGAAAAAATGAATCACCTTTGCTACGAACTACAAGGGAAGTGTAAGCTAGGGGTCCTACTTTTGATAAGACAGGAGAGTGACAGAGGAAGAATTACGGTTTCCTACACTGTCCCTCTCATCCCGAACTCTCGACCACGAAGTTGGAGGATGTCCGACACACTGAGTCCCGTTTGATCTAGTGAAGAGATTCGTATAAAGAGGGATGACGGAGGTCTCAAATCAGTCGAATCTCTACTACATACAGTTCACGAACCGTAATCAATCGAGGAACTATCTTCATAAAAATAAATAATTGGTACTGAGACAGAAGGTTTCCTCCCGTATCTTGAATATTGACTGTAGACACAATCAAGACCTTGTAAACTCTCCGAGAACGATGACAGAAGGAAGGAGTTTTTGTTTAGAGAGAGGATGGGGGTCAGAACACCGACTACGGACTTTAAGGTAATAATATCCACGGAAAGTAGTGAAGTTTTATAAACTAGTGACACATTTATTTTTTCCGTATAATCTCATTTTTATAAAATTTGTTAATATAAGGTACAGATATAGTTACATTCACTTAAAAAGAAGGAAAAGAATAATTTTATTTGTTTTTTTTAGAAATCAACATACCGTCCATTCTCCTGAGTGTCTCATTGACTTCTACTCGACCTTTCCCGTGACGAACGAACCCCATCGTCGGAGGGTCAACGCACATCTCATCCAGACATAAAGACCACCTCGAATCTCTTTTTTGTTTTGTTTTGTTTTGAGATGGGTGACAACTTTGTTGTAAAAAGTCAGGACCATTAAACGACTTAAGTGGTGTCACTAGTGTCCTCTACTCAAAGTGTTAGGACGGAACCGACCGGGACCGACCCAGTCACCGGTTGAGTAGGTAGAAGGAGGAGAAATACTTAGTAGGACCCGTTTTTCCTGTTACCTGTCTCTACGTCTTTTCGGAGAAAAGAGGGGTCCTATTAGGTCGAGATTAAGGAGTCCTTCCCGTCGAAACCCGGTAAAACTTAGATCCCATAAAAACGAGTTCCGGGGATCAAACGGAGCAAACGGGGAGGGTCGTTTTCGTGAATGCTCCCCGATTAACGATTTGGACGAGTGGGGCGGTTGGCTTCTCAGATATTTAATAGAGGGTTTTGTACGATTATTTCGTCTAAAACAAAAGGGAGATCCTTTGTTTCGGGGTCTAATGATCTTATGTTCAACAGACTTGTGCACACTTTTCCTCTCTACATTTAAGTGAGAAGGTTCCAGTAGAAGTGTCGGCGTGTTACTACGAAACTACAGTGAAGAACTTTCCGGAACTAACCTTAAATCAACAACAAACAATCTTCACAAAGTTCGAGGCGATGAACTTATGTTACATCTGTAAAGAAATCCCTTTTTTTCGTATAAACGAATTAAATGTTTTCAACTAAACGAATTAAATATGAGAATTAGTACTTCCCTTTCCGATGCGTGAGATCATAAGACCGGACCTCTTAAGGTAACTGACATATCAGGTACCCCAGAGTTTCTGTGAATCGATGAAAGTGAAAGTGAAAGTCAGTACTAGCTCAAGTTTCTGTCTCAAATTTCCGTGTCTAGTCTCGTAGACCAAAAGTACGGTAAAAGTTATTTTGATGACTTTTATTTAATTGTCTTATTTTCGTCCCGTCAATGAAAATCGACGAAACCACTATTACCAGGAAAGCAAAACCAAGTGTCCTTATATATCTACTTCAAATTTTTTATAAATCGTCGTCTTAAGACAACTGTCAAGTAAGAGTGACTTTGTATTCGTACAACTAGAATACCAGAGTTCTAAAGAAGACAAATGTCATCTGTTCTATATTCCCGTTGGACTCACAGGTACCTATCTACTTACCTATTTCTACTCCGTATACATATATATGTATGTTACCTTATATAATGAGTCGGTATCTTGTTCTTACTTTAGAACGGTAAACACTGTTGTACCAATCTATATCTCCCATAATACGATTTTCTTTATTTAGCCTCTTTCTGTTTATAATATACTAAAGTGAATATACACCATAGATTTTTATTGTTTAATTCATAAAGGTAGTTTAGATTATCGATACAAAATTTCGTCTCATTTTCGTCCTCAACATTTGAGTTTCGTAATGTTCCTTACCGTTCATTAACATACTTATTGGATCGCATTCTAGGTCCCTAAGTCCCTTTCCACCCGAACACCTGTTTATCCTTGTATATACAGTAAGTTTAAGTTTTAAAAACTCTTGAAACTGACCAGTCTGTTTTGTATAGACGTCCAAGTTGACTGGATGTTCTGTGTCTAAACCTCAGGGAAAGATGTCCTGTTTTGACTGTTTTAAATACCACCACCCTACGCCCCTCTATTCACTAAGATCTCTAAAATTATGACAGTAAAGAGACAAAGAATTTTATCTACTAAAAAAGAGACTAACTACAGACCATACACATGTCACTACTTTAGTAAAACTGATATCCAAATGGATTTCTATCGTTTATATAAGATAGTTATCCACTACTGACAAAAATGGGAGAATCTCGTTCCAAACACAGACCGTTAAAAAAAATCAGTAAGAATAAATATAACGAGATAATATGTACATGTAAACTCTACATCTTATACTGAAATACTTCCAATTACGTGGTTCGTTCGGTTATATCCAGGGATACACGTACGAGTGAGTCAACACAGACCGAAAACTCTGGAGTACCTGACATCGTAGGGTCCGAGGAGACAGGTAACCTAAAAGGGTCGTTCTTATACTCACCCGACAGTAAAGGAAAAGGTCCTCTAGAAGAGTTGGGTCCCTAGTTTGGACGTAAAGGACGTAACCGTCCGTTTAAGTAATGGAGAATCAGTGGATCCCTCGAGTATAGCCAGGAAGGTAGTGTAATTAAGTTTATATTGTAAAAATTACACCGAGTACAAAACTCATAATAATTCCACTTGGAAATTCTATTTGACCCTTCACTCTGTAACAACATAGAAGAAGACACCTTATAAGTCCCTATTTATGTATTCATTTAAGGATTTATCCATGTTTAAGGAAGTTTAGGTAAACTCCATCCTCTCTTTAGTTTCCGACCGTCCATGTGATTTCACCGGATGTCTAAAAAACGTCATCTTAATAACTAATAATCATTGTATCATTTTGGTTTAAAACTAATTTTATCGATTAATTTATTTTATTGAACACCCTTTGACTTCCAAAATAATGAACTACGGGTTCTTTAATTGGTCAGATGAAAACACTTTCTGTTGTTTTTTCATTAGTTCGTCTATTCTAAAAAATTTACTGGTCTGAAACACTGTGCATACTCTGCCTAAAGTCTACAGACGTCTAAATATGTATAACTTAGTATGTTTTAGCTAATACCTAATTTTACAATATATAAAATAAGATTGAGGAACTATTAATCAATGAATGGAAACCCTCGATTCAGTTGAGGATTAATATTTCTCAACAGTAATTGGTGTTGTAGAGCCCAGAAAAAGATCCATGTGTGAAGCCGTAAAGATGCATGTCGTTTATTCGTGACCCAAACAATAAAAACTGTTACGATGGGGTTTAGTGAAACAATGTAATGTACAGGGAATGATCGTTTTCGAAATATGACACCGTGATTTTATAGTTCTTCTTTATACAGACAATTGTAGAGTACTCTTTCCAGTAAACATTATACTTAATAGACACTTTGACTTGAAAGTTGACCCCCTCATTTTGAAAATTCCACGTATCTTCGTTTACTTTTATAATTTTCTAGACAAAGTCAATTCTAGACTTCATATGTATATATACTTTATATAATCGTATGATCTATAGTTATAGTATATTATCATTATGATAGTTATCATGATTGTAATCAATATAAATAATCGAATTTATATAAGTAAAGGAATTTTACTTAATCCAGAAGTGATGTAAGAGTTGTTTTCTAACTCTTTTCGTTCGGGGTTAGTCTTTAGATAGACCACTAATGGACCGTCACATTTCGTGGTTCTCCGACAGTCAAAGAAAACACTCTTCTGACACTCTACATTGACTATTAAGTCAAAGAGACGGTGTCATCCAACAACGTGTATTATAGGAATTTAGAGTAGTCTGGATTCTCTTACCGGACGGTGTGGTATCCTTTGTTCCAAGACACACGAATCGATTACAGGGTCGTGACGTACCCTTTCGTTCTTCGAAACGTTCGACACTAACATAATTCCTAAAAAAATTTTTTCTTTTCGAAAGATGAAAATCTTAAGACTCTTAATCTCAACTTCAGTATGTATAGAGTGAACATAATCGGATGGAAATGGACTCTAAGTCCAATAGAACAAACATAGAATAGTTTACCAGGGTTTGTTCTTCAGAACCCTATAGTATAATTTCGTATAACACTATAGTTAGTTATTATACTTTCCTGCTACTCGTCCGTGATTAATTTCGACTAGTAAATAAAGGGTTTTTGTACGTGTCAGGTTTTCCTTATTCGGTATTTCACCGTAAAGGTTTAGACACAAGGTGGGGTGATGGAAATGATAACAATACTCACATAAACACTAAAATAAACATCAGACGGGTATATATCCTTCCGAGTCTACCATTTCGCAGACGGATGTTAAACCCTCTGGGTCCAAGTTAGGGACCCAACCCTTCTAGGAGACCCCTTCCTTTACCGTTGGGTGGGATCATGAGCACGGACCTTTTAGGGTACCTGTCTCTTCACACCATCCGATGTCAGGTACCCCAGCATTTCTCAGGCTGTGCTGACTGGCTGAAGTGAAAGTGCGTGTCCTTTTACGTCCTACGGTCCCAATTTTGTGCTAAGACTCACATCATCTGTACATAACGAATATAAGAATAAGAGGTAGTCATGACCGAGGCTGGTACACACTTAACCTTTACTCCTCTTTTTAGATAAGTCGAATCGTCTCATTTCCACTAACGAAAATAATAGATTAAATAAAAGATTACGTTTATCAATAGTGTCGAGTAAACAAGACACAGATTAAATTTAATAAACACCCCTTTAAGTACACAATTATCCTAAAAAAAGGTGATTTTAACTATTTTAAAAACAAGAGTACACGTTAAAAACGATATATTTCACTTATGTCTTTACTCATTTTGTCAGGTACAAGTCTCAAGGACTAGATGATTTTCACCCTCATCCCTCATCTCCCATTTTCATTTTATATGACTTTCAGCGAGTCAGCACAGGTTGAGACGTTGGGGTACCTGACCCCGGACGGTCCGAGGAGACAGGTACCTTAAGAAGTCTGTTCTTATGACCGTACCCATCGACAAGGGAAGAGGTCCCCTAGAAGGGTTGGGTCCCTAACTTCCACCCAGAGGGAGTAACGTCCACCTAAGAAATGGTAGACTCGGTGGTCCCTTTCCTTTTCTTCATCGAGCCAGCTAAGGTTGAGAAACACTGGGTACCTGATATGGGACGGTCCTAGGAGACAGGTACCTTAAAAGGTCCGTTCCCATGACCTCACCCAACGGTAATAATGTACTGTTAAATTGTTCACGACAGTCATTACTTCAGTGTCATGGATATTCCGTAAGGACCCTATGTCTTAAATGACACCCCTTATTTTTATTGTCCTTCGAATTACAGAGTTATAGGTCCTACAACGATGACTGTGGATGGTATCCTTTTTGTACCAACCTATATATTATGTGTTCATAAATACATCTATTAGTGATATTTTTTAATATAGGTAAGGACATTAAAGACATCTAAACGAAAAAGTTTCCTTTTTTTTTTTCATAAGTCCGGGGTACCTTGAGAGTTATCTAATTGAATGATTTGAGTCGGATTTAAAATGAAAAGTCAGACGTAATTTGTTACGTGTAAAATGATGTTGTTTCTTGTAAGTTTAAATTACCAAAAGTCAATTTTCAGAAAATCACTTTCGAAACCCTATGTCGTTGATGTTAAAACTTCATTGGATCGGTTGAGAACTCAAGTATAATTGTTCTTGATAATCTCTACAGTTCCTCACAGAATAGGGGAGGTTATTCCCCTGTTTATATCTTTTGTACCCCTTTAATTGTCATACTTGTTATTTTGTCATTTTGTCCATCGTCCTTTGTAGTATCTCTCGTTTTGAAATTCTTAGTCAATAGGTAAATTCCATATTTTTGGAATGTTTCCCTTTTATAAAGATCCGAACGACGACGACGACGATTCAGCGAAGTCAGCACAGGCTGAGATACGCTGGGGTATCTGCCGTCGGGTGGTCCGAGGGGACAGGGACCCTAAGAGGTCCGTTCTTGTGACCTCACCCAACGGTAAAGGAGACATAATAAAAAAGGGAGACATAACCGAAAATAAGAAGATTCTAGTTGACCAATGAAGTCACAAAGACCCACAATAACCGCAATAAAGACAATTAATGAATAAGATAGTATGTTTACAAACAGAGGTGCAGGATTTCCGAATTTCCATTTAGTCCATGATCGAGATTTCCATGGACCATTCGGGGTGGAGGGAGGATGACTAAAAATTTACAGAGTACCCATATACATATAATCTTAATTTGCCGAAATAAATAACGAACATTTTCCTTTCATTATTGGTCAACTCGTATAAAGTCCGATGTTCTTATGGAAATTTGGACCCGTAGTTAATAAGACTATTTTACCACTGTCTATTCGTTTAAAACTTTATTCTTGATTTGCCGTAAAATTTACAAGGACTCTGATTTTGAAAATTAAGGACTAAAACCAACCGGTCTACCTATGGTAGACACATTACCTTCACTCAAAGATCCTTTGAACTCTGGAAATGACGTACTTCGGAAGGTGATAAATTCTTTTATTACCTAATAAATTCTTTTCAGGTTATGACACATATTAAGTAGGTCTAGTTGATCTGGGATGTGTCACTAAAACCCCTTCTTGTACTCTCTTAATAAATCTAAGTTAATTAAGTTCTGATAACTGTTTGTCCTGTAATGACTCTATGTCAGAGTAGTCTCGTCTAAATTCATTGAATCAACTGGGCTCTTGACAGAATCGTTTTAGTACGAGTTCCGATCCGGTTTTATAACGACCTTCCCACCCTATTTATTTTGTAGTACGGTTATTCCACACAGGAAGTCCTTTTTTTTTCTTCGTTTATGGTGTTCCACTCTTAATTGACCAATCGAGATTGTATGACTTCATTAAGGTTTTCAATATCATTCTGTTACGAATTTGGTTATGTCGTCAGATAACGGGGACTTTATCCACATAGAATTTACCGAATGTTTTTTTTATGTAGAACATTAACTCCATTTGTAGAAATAAAAGAATGTGTTGGTTTGTACAATTTGATAGAATCATATAATGGTAAACTTGTCCAGTAGAAAATCAGAAATACGTCAAAAGTGTAACAAAATGAGTCATAAAAATTTTACCTGATTTGTGGAACATCTGTGTAAATTATTATGACGTATTGGAAACATTGGAATAAACCATATATTAGTACAAGTCAATAAAAACATATAAATGTCCCTTAATTTCATTTGTCTGGGTGAGGGAGGTGGGGGATGGGGTGTTAATTTTTATTTCCTTTTCTGTTGTTCTTTACTCTAATCCAAGACCTTCCTTTCTTTGGGGTTGATAAGTTCACACCCCAAAGTCTTGAGTCGAAAAACGTGGATGGGTAGGAGATGCGATGTCTTTTGGAAACATTCTGATGGTGGTTTATAAAAGATTTTGTAAAGTTCTTCAAGGTCATCTAAAGACCTAAACAAGGAAATTTTAGTTCTATGAGACGGAAACGAGTCCTCCGTCGTACCGTTAGACTAGACGTCAGTCGACTTCTTGGACGTACTAGTTTCGACGGAAAAGAACTAGGACCCCCCAATGGACCGAGACGGGTCCTGATTTTGACGATCCGACGGGAGGTGGAACGAACGGACGAGGAACGTACGGGCCGGGGACGTACGGGCGAGGAACGTACGGGCCGGGGACGTACGGGCGAGGAACGTACGGGCCGGGGACGTACGGACGAGGAACGTACGGGCCGGGGACGTACGGACGAGGAACGTACGGGCCGGGGACGTACGGTCGAGGAACGTACGGGCCGGGGACGTACGGGCGGGGAACGTACGGTGGAGGAACGTATGGACGGGGGACGTACCGTCCAGGTCCCCAAGGGTGGGGACTTTACAACCCTTGGACAGACCCAGGGACTCCTGGTGGACGGGGGTATAATTATCCTGGTCCTGGGACTTAAGGGGGTCAGTATCCCGGAGAGCTTGACCCCGGTCCCGGGGAGTAGAGGTAAGGAGAACGTAGGTACGGAGAGCGAAGGTAAGGAGACCAAAGGTAACGTGTCCAGAGGTAAGGAGAAGAGAGGTAGTGGGCACAGAGATTCTGGAGACAAAGGTACCGAGCTCAGAGGTAGGGAGCTCTCAGAGACGACGGAGACGGTAGGTATCCGTCGGGAGAAACTAGATAGTATCCAGGAGACCCGAGTGAGTACTCGTAAGATCCTAGACGATTCCCGGGAGGGGAGTAGAGTACACTCCTTCCCGGGGCCGACAGTACTGGTCGCCGTACCACGTAACCTCCTGGGACTACACCACCCGGTTCTATCGGAGACCCGAGGTGAAGAGGCCACTGACTTTCGTTTCAGGGAGGTGCACCCAGTAAACCTCGTAGGGGATTGTCAGGAGCTCCTCCGTCCGGTGGTCGTCAGTACCCGGGTGCTCCGTATCCTCGAGACCCTAGTCTATAGACGTGGACGGGGGCGAGATTCCCGTGCCCTGGTTGGGGACCGTAAGGTTGAACCCCGACGTAACAAGGCGGTCCTCAATTCCCCGGTCCCGGTCCTTGACGCCGACCGTAACCCGGAACCCCACCTTAAGGTGGAACCTATCCCCAGACGTAGTCTCCTCCCTACAGAAAGTGTCCAGCAGACCGGTTTACGACTCCGACTCCCCGGCCCCCCAAAACGACCAAGTCGTCTTGCAATCCAGGTCCTGTCTCAGGTCCCGGTCCCGGTCTTTGCCAAACTCTAAAGGGACCCTACTCACCACAATGTACTTAAAATGCTACGTCTTAAAAGTCTCGTTAGAGACCTAGGTACTAAGAGTAGTGATGAACACGGACGTTGTCGCGTATTCGGTCGACTCCCAAAACTTCATTGTATAAAGCTCGAAGGACCACCGACAAAACCTGTGTCTCGAAGTAGACGAAGTAGTCGAGTTTGTAAACGAGGCCCCCTTCTGATCGCTGACGAGACCATTAGCTGAGTCCTCGTAGAAGACCTAGCTATCCCAGGGGCATCCCACTCAGTTACTATCCGCGTCGTCCGGGATCCGAGAAATCGAGGAGGAACAAGAAAAGTGACCGACGTAACAGGTGGGCTTCGCGAGAGGGCGACTTGAGGGCGGGTAATTCCAAGGCGTACCGTGATTCACGCCAGAGGACCAGAACCATGAGCGTCTTCGGTATTGGGAATCCAAACGGGCAGAGAGATAGCATATGGTCGGCCTTTGAGTGTTGTCTTGGTTGGAGGCTCTTTTACAGGAAATTGACGAGGAGTCAGCGGAGTATGCCTTACAAGGGGTGCTTGTGCCTTGCGTCACTAGCTAGGTAACGGCCCAGAGAGTGGCGGTTTGAGCTGTACTAAGGCCAGCGGTGTGTCGCCTCTCGCCGAAGAAGTTCAGCAGGAGAAGGCTGGGTGTGAAGGCGGCTCGTTGCCTTTGTTGAAAGTTTAAGGCCCGTCTTTGGAGAGATGAGACAAACTTAGCAAGGCGATTAGGAGTCATAGACGCGGAGATACAAAAGGATTGATTTGATTACGAAAGACAGGAACCAGGAAGGACTCCGCGTACTAAGGAAAGAGTGGAGAATAAGACTTTTGAAAAGATGTCGCGAGGTGGTGGGAGAGGCCCTTTGCGAGCCACACCCAGCTGGTGTCATTTCTACCGGCGCAGTTGAAGTGGTACCATTGCTCCTCTCTGGCGGAAGATACTGCAGTTCCCGCCAAAACGAAGGCAAACTGGCCGCCCTTTGGCGATTGACTTTCGCTCACTCCGCCGTAGAAGACACAAGACCATCATAAAGGCACATAGTCAAAGAGCAATGATCTCATGGAAATTCGATATAAATTTTAGTGTCACGTCCGTTACTCCCTCTTTACATCAATAAAGTTTCGTCTGTACCCCAAAAGAGTAATTTTAAGTTTTCATTATCGAACAAAATCTTTGCGTCAAAACCTGTTATTGACAGGTCTTTATGTTCGACCTACGCACACGAGCGAGGTAGGGGCGGGGGTAGGACAACGAAGTCAGTCAGGGACTCCTCTCCAGGAAGGAATGTGCAAATAAAAACACGCGCGTGAGTCGTCAGCTAGAAAAGTGTTATTAAAAAAAAGAATCAATATAATTGGTTATAATTATTATTAAATAACTTAAAATACCGATGTCGCCTAATCAATTTACGTAAATTGGTAAATCCGCAAATCCAACGAAGACTAACAATAATTGACTACGTCACTAAAGCGATGGAGACAATACTTCGTCCTTTGATCAAAGAGAAGACAACGATCAAAACGACCCTCTTCAATTTTGTACACCTTACACCCAGACAGAGATTGTTCGTTAATCTTAACTTCGAACCACTAAACGATTCGTTGACCATTGGACGTTTCGGACTGAAGAATGGTCCAATCAGGGAGTATCGAGGTCTCGTAGACGGTACATGACACCGGTGATCTCATGAACTTTTTACCGATCGCACTGACTCTCTGACTTGAAAATTAAAGTACTGAAAATAATTTATATTTTCGACTATAAGTGAATCTGAAAACCTTTTGATGAATCATACAAAGGTGAACCCACACCTTAACTGAAAACGTTACTATTTTATATTTAAATTTAGTTTTGATAAACATCAATTTCAAATTGTATAATTAACTCTATACGATCATTTTATATACGTTCTAAAACTTTTGTTATATTTTTATTTTATGGAGTAATTTAAAAATAAAAAAGTATGATTTCACTATAAAAATTATGTAACCTTTTTATATAAAATTGTAGTGAGTAAAATGAAACAAATTACACCAATGAATCCTTTTATTATAATGTATATATCTAACGTAATGTATAGATATTTGACATAACGAAGTCTCGGATTCAGAATTCGTCTCTAAGGAAAATAAGATGTATAAGGAAAACTTCCCTGATACCTTGAAATTCAAAGTAGTTTTTTAACACAATGTTATTTCGTTAATAGGAAGTTAATTTTGTCTTAAATTTTTTACTTTTTTTTAAAAATACTTGGAACCTATAGTCTCAAGTTCCTCATGTAGACTCTACTCACACCCAAATCCATATTTAGTCTGTTTCGTAGGTAAATGGAAGTTCACAGAATTATCAATAAACTTTGTCCAAACCTGTATCGAGACATTTTTATAAATAAATTAAGAAATAATCTGACACGACCGAGAAGTAACACCGCACATCCTTCAACTCTGCATTCCTAGAATTAAAACCGTACACCCTAGATCAAGGGGTTGGTCCCTAGTTTGGGTCCGTGGGACGGAACCCTCGAGTCTCGGGTGACCCCGTCAGGACCTGCATCAATGAGTAAGTTTTACCCAATTGGTGGAGGGGGGTGGGGCTAAAACAAAATTGAATTATCATAATTTATATTGGATTTACTATGGTAATATTGGATATTAGTTATATTTTAATACTTACTTTACAACTATAAATTTATGTTTCTCTATAAAATGGACAACATCACGATTCAGAGACTTTGGGTCACGAAATTCGGATTATAAAATATACAGTCAAGTCTCATCTGTGTAAAGTTGTCGAGTCTTCGTATACACCAACTACCGATGGTAGAACCTTTCACGTCAAGATTCCTTAGTTTACGGTCCTGTACTTGTTGTTTTTTTCCGTGTAAATATTTGACGAAGTTCTCACCCAACATTACTACACGTTCTTTGTTGGTACGGAAGCAAGTAATTTGTAAAAACGTACGTCTCTTGTCTTTCTTAAGTTTTGAAGACGGGAGTCTCTGAAGTAGTAGATCGTTTCCTCTTTCTGGACTTAACTAAAAGTATTGTAGTCCACCGTCAAAGTCACGGTCTCTGTTTGTGTTCCCTCATCTCTCTACACGGTAGGGACCCCCTTCCTCCGACCTCTTGTCCCAGGATTATAGTGGTAGGTAATGTTGATCAATTCCAGGGACTTCAGGAGTAGTAAACACTTTACAAGTAGCAAAGTCTTCACGTAGTACTTTTATTGGACCAATTTTACGTTGTTGGATGAGTCCGTCCCTCTTGTACATTTGAGTACGTACGAGTAAATGTACGTAATGAAAAATTAAAAATAAGTAAAATTAAAAAGGAAAATAAATATAAAAATAAAAATTACTTCGTTTCTACCTATGAAAATTACTATTTTCCACGTTAAGTGTTTCTTCTATTTGTAGTATTTGGTAATCTATGTTATTGTTCGTTTCTACGTATTTCGTTTTTAGTCTTCTTTATATTCTCCTTTCTTTTTTATATCATACTGTAATTGTAAAGAGCCTCTTATAAATAAAATAGTTCACGTCTTTTTTCGTAGAATTCACTACAGTTATTAAACGTATATTGTCTAAATATAAATTACATATAATTAGAATATAGGACATGTTTATATAAATTTTAAAACATAGAGTATACAACAATAATCTAAAGATATCCTGTCAATCTTTTTGACCGTTTTTCTATTTGCAATGATTTAAAGTTTTTCATATTAAAAAAACACACACGCACTAAGTCAATATGCATGTATATAATAAAAACTTTAATAAAGGGTAATATCCAATAATATTTTACAACTGATATCACGGGAAAGACATGTCATTTGGAAACAACGAACAACGTATAGATAAAAAAATTTTAATCTTTAGATCGCAAGATAAGTATGATTCAGTTTGTTCACTTTGATTTCACAGGGGGGTGGGGACTAACGAAATTAACTCCACCTCGTCCTCACTTCCCCTCAGTTCCTACCATAAAGTCTTTTGATTTTTGTTTGAGTAAACCAAGTAAACAGAGAAAAGTTATAGTTCAGAAATGACTCTTTCGATACTGAAAAATTGTATGTAAGACCGTTTCTGTAAAATTCATAACTAACGTACATATTAACACACATATAATTTACCAGTTAGTACACCCACTACTATCCGATAATTTTATTTAACATGTCAAGTATTTTGAAACATATCACTATCATTCTCTCAAAGAGATGACGACGACGACCAATCTAGATTTGGTCCCCAGAAGTATGAAACCGTATGCAGTATAAGTGGATCTGAGTACCGATCAATTTAGTCTAACGACCCGAAGGGGTGGAGGGGAGGGGTCAAGACTAAGTCATAAAGACCTCACTCTGACCTCTTAAATGTATAGAATCGTTTAATAGTCGACCATAAAAACGACGACCAGGTCCTTGTGGTGAATTCCTTAGTAACTAGATTTGTTTCCCTGAACTTCATAAACGAAAAAAGTAAGAGAGTCCGGTTTCAAATCATATGAGACAATTTTATATACTCGAAAGAACCATCGAGTCGACCATTTCTTAGACGGACGTTACGTCCTCTGGGGTCAAACTAGGGACCCAACTCTTCTAGAGGACCTCTTCCCTATCCGATGGGGAAGGTCATAAGTATCCGAAGGAACCACCGAATCTACCATTTCTTAGGTGGACGTTACACCCTCTGTGTCCAAACTAGGGACCCAGTCCTTCTTGGGGACCTCTTCCTTTACTGTTGGGTGAGGTCGTAACAACAAACCCTTTAGGGGCATCTGTTTCCTTGGACCTCCCGAGATCAGGTACCCAGCGTTTCACTGTCAGTACTGAATCGCTGAACTGTCGGTGTCATCTTGATCCTGAACGACTAGACGTCACTTCTGTGGGACTTGAGTCTCCCACCCGCTTATCTCATCGACTCCCCGAGACCCCTGTTTGTTCTTCCCCTTTCGGCCGACATTCTTACACGACAAGCAGTCTCCGGAACATACAAGAGAAATCAAGGACATAAGGTTTGATCTTCTTACAAATCTACACGGGGGGTGAAGTGTCTCAAGGTCACACTGGGTCGTGCATCGAGTTCGTGTCTTGTGTCTTTGATTATAAATACAAATCTGACCCATCGGATCTCAATGTGTCTTAAAAAACCTTGGACAGATAGAGAACCATGATTACGTACGAAAAGTATATGGACGGAACCTTCTTGAAGGTATAATGTCACGAAAGAGACAAGGGTATACAAATTTGAAATCTATAAATATCGTTCCGTATGTTACACCTTTTGTTGTTGTTGTTGTTGTTGTTTGAAATGTACTGTAGAAAGTACAAATCTATAGTTAAGAAAGTTATATAGTTTTATGGTCGATATGATTCTCACTAAAAATTTGATTGTAGTCTCATATATCGGTTTACCCCGGTAAGAAGTTTGATTAGTAGAAGTCTTTGATATTGGAATTAGGTAACTTTGAAGGTCACAAGTTTTAATAAAAATTTGAGGACGAGTCTTTAACAAAGTCCCGAGGTAAACATTCAGTAGGATCTTTTGACCACAGAATTGAGTTTGTGTATAAAAACAAAAGTTGGTTCGACTTAATACGTTGATTTAATGGTTAAAAGACTGTTCTGAACCGTTTTTATACTACAAATTGACAAAGGTTTATAGTTTGGAATGTAGTCTTACATTTCTAAGATAACTCAAACTCTCTCAGGTAAGATTTCCTCTAGTCAGGACCCACAAGAAACCCTCCTTACTACGATTTCGACTTTGAGATCATGAAACCGGTGGAGTACACTTCTCAACTGAGTAACCTTTTCTGAGACTACGACCCCTTCCTAACCCCCGTCCTCCTCTTCCTCCGCTGTCTCCTACGCTACGGACCTACCGTAGCGGCTGAGCTACCTGCACTCAGACTCACTTGAGACCCTCAACCACTACCTGTCCCTCCGGACCACACGACGTTAAGTACCCCAGCGTTTCTTAGCCTGTGCTGACTCACTGACTTGACTTGACTTGACTTGACTTTTGTGAAGATCGATATTGTCCGTAAAAATTCTATTTACACACACAGGAAGTTCCTTATCTAGTTTATACGATGAGGAGTCTCCAGAGAGACCAGAAGGAGGAGGAAAGAGATGTAACCTTCAATTAAGTGAAAAGAAACTTATATTCGACAAGGAATAAAAAGACTAATATCATAAGGAAGATAGAAAATTATTTTAACATGAAAAGGAAGATATTGTAGTAAATTCCTTTTTCAATCTAAAGGGAAACAGTTAATTGTTTCGGTATAAATAAGACAACAATGTATTTGTAAATAAGATTCGTAATTGTTATGTCGTCACTTTTATACCGGTAAGGTGATCTTATCTAAGATCCATACCAGAGACCAAACCATCGTACTTGTAGTAAACTCTTTACGTTTTAAACCCTGGGATGGAGTGTGGACGTAGTCCTTGTACACACACACACATGTCAAAATTGTTCAAACACACACACACACACACATGTGTCAAAATTGTTCAAGGGTTCCACTAAGATACTATGTCCGACTATGCTCTTAGTGACTCGATTGTCCTCTGTTAGTATCTTTCTATCTATGAAAGAGGAGAAGTGGTGACATAGAAGTAGTGTATCCTATCTTAAATCGTGTTCACTTACGTATAATATATAACTTATTTACTACCCTTTATTGGAATCTCAATGCATTAGGTGTTTCGAAAGTAAAATACTTTGTCTGTAATTTATGTTAGTCTCACTCTTGGACGACAGTTCTACGAACAGTAAAATAAAATCCAGTCACTATTAAGAAGATCCAATAATAAACTAAATTACATATACATTTATTTCACACATCCTCACACTATGTCTCTCACCTAGTCAGATTTAGTAGTCCCTTCTGAAGGACTACCTCGACCCTAAATTCCCTACCCAATATTAGACCATACATGACTTCTATCCCTCTTGTTAGGTTCTCGGTTCTCATCGCTTCTGTATTTTAACCTTGGACCACAAAATACAGGAGTCTTCTTTGGTTATCTCAATAATTCATCGTACTATTTTCTAACAGAAACCACTATCTAATGTTTTCCAAAACTTTTAGTCCAAGTATTTAAATTTGAACTAAGTTCCCAGTCATCCGATATAAGAAAGACTTTATACTCGTACCTTATTACTGTCGCTAAATTCCGACAGTCAGAATAGTTAGAAAGAGATACCGTAGAAACCGTGAACAAGAAAGGAAAAATTATGAACTTGGTCTCATACCTTAACTGCAGGTATAAAGATAGAACATAATCTCCGTGGTGATACGAACACAACTAGTGAATTCGTATTTTAGGTGTAGACAAAATATAAGAAGTATAATGAATCAGGTCACAGAAAATATAAGATTTATGAGTCATTTATAAAAATTTTATTAATGTTCCAGTAGAATATATTGTCAAATGTACACAATTGACTTACTATTACGTCATGAAAATCAAATGTTTTATCAAAAGAAACCCAATGTTGTAGACTAGAACTGTTGTCAGTGTGCTCCATGTATGATGCCACAGGATTAAAATTTCTACATCTTTGAACTGACGATAAATAATTATTTTGAAATGGAACGTTACCAGAGTGAATTTTATGTCTATGACACCTCCCCGGACCATCCGACGTCAGGTACCCCAGCGATTCTCAGTCTGTGTTGACTCGCTGAATTGAAAGTGAAAAGTGAAAGTACGTAACCTCTTCCTTTACCGTTGGTTGAGGCCACAAGAACGGACCTCTTAGGGTCCCTGTCTCCTCGGACCACCCGACGGTAGATACGCCAGTGTGTCTCAGCCTGTGCTGACTTCACTGAATCGTCGTCGTCGTCAGAATTATGGTTTGAGACTCGGAAATTATCCTTCCTCTGGAAGACTATTTACAAAATAATTTATAGTACAAAATAAATTAGGAAAGTTGTCGGGAAGACTTTATCCGTCAGCGTCACAGACTCATATATCGATTTCTTTGTCTTCGTATCTCTTAAATTGCTCACAGAAGTACAACTGACCGTCTCAGTCCTAAACGTGTGTGTAGTAAACTAAGTTCTTGAATTCGAGAATTTAATAATAAGGTAACTTACTTAAAGGGTTCCCATGTATCGATCATTCACCGTTTCGATGTCGGACTTTGATCCAGAGAACTAAAATTTGAGGAAAGTGTTATTAGTGTCCAATAACTCTGGACCTGTGTCAGACGGAACCGGCAAAAGGACTAACAGAGACTCACATTGATTAACGTTAAAACTGTAGGTCAGTCACGACACCGTCGCCTACCTGACATGCCATATTTCTGACCTCGTCAACTTTTACAAAAAGGAAAAGGTTAAACGTACCGAGAGCGTAATCCCAAAAATTTGACGTAGATCAATCTATGTATTACCTAAAAGGTATTTTTACTTTCTCGGGTTTAAGGAGTTTGGATTTTATTCTAACCGGGTATTGTAAAAGGGGGTTTAAAACTTTACGTAAATTACACTTGTTTACCATTTAAAGTAAATGAATATGTACTTTGTTTAATGAAAATAACCGTTCTCCTTCTAATGTACTTAAACTTTGACGACCTCTTTGTGGTAAGGTCCTACGTTCCAACTTGTTTCGGTTTGTAAGAGGGACCCGCCCTTAAACCTCAAGTTGGTGTAAGAACAAAAGACAAAATTATCTCTTTTGTTTCGAATCCCTTTTGTTCCCTGAGTTGATCTCAAACTACGGACCGATGACCGGAGCGAACAGTTCTAGATCTAGAAGTCTGAAATGGTCTGAGAAGAGTCGTGAAGACTATCCGTCATCTCATTTCCCCAATTAACAAAAAAAAAAAAAAAATTATATAAATAAACAAATAAATAAACCGACGGGTCTTAGAAATCAAAACCGTACATTCTAGGAAAATCAACAACGGAAACCCTAGATCAAGGGACTCCTCCCTATATTGGGACCGAGGGACGTAACCCTCGTACCTCAGAATCGGCGACCTGGTAGTCCTTTCAGGGTTCCTACATGTGAAACGGACTCAGCCGACGTATTAAGTTGTTCAGTGACACATCGGACCCCGTTCAATGAATTGGAGTGGCATTAAGGTAAAGACGTAGTGAATTTACTGTCATCGTCGTGGGCTTAATGTAAGAACGTACTTATTTAATGTATGAACAAAAATTAGTAATAAAAGACATCATTAATGATTAGATGGAAACAACATATCTTACCTAACAATATCACCTCCTTCGTTGTACAATTCACCTTTCTCTGGGTTTAAAATCAGATCATACATAGAAGTAACAAAACTCCATTTTACACATAGAAGTAAAAATAGAAACTTGACCCACTTATTTACCAGACAACAGTCTACTATAATAAAATTTTTAACTTGTCTCTGTTGGAACCTATTGTAACGGCAAAATCAAACACCATTTACACATCAACTTGTATACCTAGTAAAAATCCGACTTAAGGCATCCTATGAAGTTACTCTTAAAATGACTACCAAAAACCACGAGTAACTCAAGAATATGACTTAGTCCTTTATGTGAGAAGTTTATAAATCAACCGACTTTAAGGTGAATAAGTAATAATAACTTTCTCATACGGGACTTGAACCTGACACCTCCTGTGTCCGAATATGTTGTGACACAACCAGACCGTGTGCCTTATGGACAACTCGAGTGCCAGCACAGGTCTTATAGTAGTCCCGATGATGACAACTCGTATGTGACCGTCTGTCTCCGGTAAATAAGTTTGTACCCTTTCGTCTTGATTGACCTGTGCTTCGTCTCGAGGCATAAGAACGAAGTCCGACAGTGGACTTTCTTGTGCCTCCTTCCTTCACAGGAGTATTTGACACCTTTTCGCACTCGGGACTTTACCCTAGGACTTATCTCTGTAGGACAACTTGTCGAAGACTTAAAAAAAAGACACTGCTCTTGTTAGGTTACGGGTTGAAGTCTCTCTTTACAGCCTTAACTACAAACGAAGTGTTCAATCCGACCATAGAGAGAAGACTCCGAGTTACCTGGGCACCTTATTCTGATATAAATATGCTTCAATATCCTTCCTCCAGAAAGACTTTGTAAAGTAGTCCCCGAGTCTAACAATTTTTGTCGTTGTTGTTTTTTACCGTACTGTCACATAAAACCTAAAAAAAAATTAGTGTAAACTTGCTAGGAACTTTTTGAAATGAAGTCTCACAGTCAAGTTTAAACGGTAGTCTGTCACTCTATTTTACATTTTAGGTTACAAATATCTTTACACCATTGATTACGAAGAACCATGTTCGTGTCTTTGGTTGAGATTGGTTCTATTCGTTTTCGTCCCTACCATAAAATTACGATCTGACAATCGAGAGTCTTGGGTGTTCGTCACATAAACAGACGACCACGACGGTATTGTTTTATGGTAACTAACCAACCGAAGTCGTTAGTATAAAATAAAAGAGCGTAAAGACCTCCGATCTCCACACCCTAGTTCTATGATCGTGTAAGCGGAAGAGGTGTCCGAAGAGAAGAACTGAACGTCTACCGGTGAAAGATCGACATAGGAGTGCACCGGAAAGGAAACACTCGTCCTTCGGACCACAAAGAAGGTTAAGAATATTTCTATATAACCTAATCCCAGGGTGGGAATATAAAGTAAATTGAAACTAATGAAGAAATTACTCCAGTGTAACCTCCAATCCCGAAGTTTTCGTTTAAGTCGTATACTTAAACATACACACCACCACCACTCCGCCCACGTCAAATCAGGCTTATTGTACATCATTACGTCAGTAGAAATTTTTTTGTTTCTTACTCGTTAACATTACGTAAGTCCTATGAGAACAAAGGTATAAAGAAAGGGGACGGAGTGAGAGAGGACAAATTTGGTCGAGACTAAAGAGAGGACTCAGGTGACGGTAAATTCCCTGAGAAAGAAGACATAAGAAAACTAAAGGAACAATGTCAAAACGGGTCTCTCTTACTAGACAAAGAGACTCATATCTAAGGTCGAAGGACCCCCTCTCTCCACAACGAAAGGAGACTACAGGTAGGTACTAAACAATATTATTCCCTTTCCCTAACCTAGGTCCCACTGTCGCTCTGAGATTGTTGGGATACACCACAGGCCGTTAGTCGACCTCCCCTCCCCTAGATATCTGGGGACGTCACGGTCCTTAATTGGAGGAAGTGGACGATTTTATCTCTCCAGGGACTGTTACACGGCGGATGACCTCTCTCAAGAAGGTGTCGTCAAGAAAATTCAGTGAGGGAGACAGAGACGTTTTTATCCTACAATCAAGGGGTTCACCCATTAAAAGTATCTCTAAAATTTTATAACTAAATATCTATCTTTTTTATCAGACTATATTTTGTCATTTCTTTACAGACCAGTGAATAAGTACTAGAAGTCTTTCGAGTGTGTATATATTACATACTAAAAGAACTTCTACTTATCTCCCATGTAAAAGTTTATAGTTTGAGAAGACGGAAAGTGGATTTTTTATGCTCATTAAGACAAAGACCGTCAAATTACTGTGTTATCGTTTGTCAGTCTCAAGAAGGTGAATAGCAGAAGTAGTGATGACACACGGTAAATGGAACTTCATCGACGCGTGTGAAGAGACCGTGTCGTCACGTCGCTCTCCGGAGGAGAGAGAGTGACCGTCCACAGACGGTCGAGGGAGGACACAGACCTCTTGTTTCGGTCACGGACGTCCCCTTGTCCCTGCACGGTTACTGGATAAGGAGACCTCGAGTCAGAAAACAGTCGAGACTTTTACCTTAACACACAAAATCGGGTACTGGGTACTCCTCAGACCTTTTCTCTTCGACTAAGGACGTCCCTCTTAGTTCTTTCCCGTCTTGAAAGGGACGATCAAATCACCAGACTCAGACGACGGTTCGGGGTCCTGACTCGTCAACAACGTCCGTAAGTAAGAGTGGACGTCCTGACGGAGGCCCTCCGGTCCAAGGATCTTGAGGAGGTTCGTCCACAGACATCTGTCCCCACCTCCCCACCCCCTCCCGTCCTTGTGTATACGGAGAGGGTGTCCGTCCTTCGAATTGAACGTGCAAAGTCTAGTCGCTACCGTTACCGGACTACTGAGAAGTCCTCAGGACAATAAGAAATAGTCGATTTTACCGAAGTCGTGCATAAAACATTTACAAATACCTCGCACGAGACACCCCTTCCCTCCGTGACTCAAACGGTCATACCCCCAAATTTACACTGGACTTTACACTGGAGACGACATCATCTTTACAAGCGATCTTTCAAAATAATCGAAGAGAAACCTTGAAAAGGACTGCTAAATACTACAAGTCTATGTTTAAATACCGTTTTCTTGTCGACACGGACATTCCTCAAAGGCAAGACAGTCTGCTCCATCTCTTATGTCCTAAACTCGTCTGTCAAAGGTTTACGTAAAAACTAAACAAACTAAAGGACCCTCCATATATCTTTTACTTTTATATTGATGACAAATGGGTGACTGGAACGACTCCTTCTTCTGTTCCTTGAAAACAACAATGATTCTTTTCCCTGACAATAAAGAGAAACGTCACATCCAGGGGAGAGGGAGAATGGACGTATGTATGTATGTGTATGTATACGTCTGTATATGTATACACACATACATATATAATAACGAATAATGACTAATGTGAACTGAACTTCAGTCATACTGACGGTCGGGGAATACAAGAAGAGATAGATCTACGACCCACACACCGGTTCCGACAAAAAACCACCTATCATGTAACAGCGGTCGGCAAATAAGTTACTCATCGAATAATAAAAGACTAATCGGGAATTTGAGATTGGAACTTTGTTTCGTACTAAAGAACTCTCGTCATAAATTGATATTGTAACTATTTTATATTGGTTCAAATAAAGAATCAATGTAATTCTCAACGTACATTGAAGTTTATAATTAACATGAAGTTCCTTTACTATGCTTATACTCAAATGGAAATTGGTCCTCAGACACGAAAGTTCACTTCGCAGTAGTATTGAATGAATGGTCCCTGTCGTCATAGTTCAGAGATATCTACGGAATTACGGAACAGGACAAAAACACCCCGGTCCTTGACCAATACAGTAAACTCCTAAAACGAAGGATTCTACTGAACTGAATAAATGTATGAAAGAGGGCCTAAATCTTTCTTTTTTTGTCTTTTTTTACAGAGGACAAAGACATCGAAGACAGGTGATGTAGGTAATACAAGGTCGGAGGAAGAAAATGGGATTCACACATACAAAGTATAACAAACCCGTCTTCTCTTAGGATTCGAGGATCTTTCTTGTCGTGGTATCCTTCGTTTTGATTCAGGGAACGGAAAACTAAAAGGAGGACCACCGAGGTCCGTCTAGACAAATGAATGGAGTTAGACATCGTAAAAACCGGAGGAAGGAACTCTTCTGTAGTCGTGAAAAGGAAGTACACCCAACCATCGACAGTCATTGACACCCACCGACTCACGCTTTCGTCTACTCTGCCCAACAATATTTTTCAATTTAACCCTCTTCGTACAAACTTAACACTCGTTTCTATCTTCATTTGTGAAATCATTTATCTAGGTCTTACATTTCTAGTACTAGTTGGTACCGTCCTTATCCAAATATAAAAGAAGAAAAGACAGAGTTGTCAGAAGGGTAAAAATCAACATCTAATTTTAGTAATAGTTGATAATTGTTAATGAGTATTATAATAAACCTTTTGATCCCCAAAGTATATATCGTCATAATAATATGTTGGGGTCACAGAAAAACATTTACACCTGAGATTTTCTGATAAATTTTACGTAGGGATACTCGACTCCCTGAAGGGTCCACCGTGATCGCCAATTCTTGGACGGACGGTTACGTCCTCTGTATTCTGTAGGGACCCAGTCCTTCCAGCCCCGTACCGTTGGGGGAGGTCATAAGAACGGGTCTTTTAGGGTACCTGTCTCCTCGGACCGTTCGACGTCAGGTATCCCAGTGTTTCTCAACCTGTATTGACTTCGTTGAATGGTACGTGCGTGCGTGTGGATGATGGATTGTCTCTCGGTGCACTTAGGCTCGACAACAATGTCACGGTACGAAACATGGTTCATGAAAGATCTATTAACGAGCAAGTTAGGGGTGTTATTGGAAGACTCCTGAAAAACTATCTACTCCTTTGGTTTCGCGCATCAATAGATTTGTCCAAAGATCTATCCGATCTAGTACACGGGTGCGACAATGTCGTTTATTCTCTATTTAATACTAAGGTCTGTCATACTGATTCTCTTTATCAAATAAGGACTTTCAATATCGAATAAAAAGATGTGAATCTTATTTACAAAATAAGGGGGTTTCCTTTTTAAAACAATTAAAGTGGTGGTCGGTTTATAAAGATTGAAAAGAACGGGACAGTCGACCGACAGTCAAAACATTTCTTTAAGTCGTATTTTGACTGTCCTTCTTTGAGACTTTAGATATTGGTGTACCGTCGTATAACTTTTTAAGAGTGTTTTCGAATAAAACAGTAAATGACCTATCGTGATTTTGGTCGACGGTCCCCGTGGTCCCTCAATTATCTGTGGTAAATCGATTATATAATAAAACGGTTCTTTTAAGTAACACGACTTAAGAAAAGATTAGAAAACACCGATAAATGAATATTTTTGTCTCACGGATCTTTGATTTAAAAAAGTGTCCCCCTTTTCTTTCTGTCTCTACCGATAATTAAATTTGAAAGTGTAACGTTGACAGTGAGACTTCTTTCTTTATGTACACCTTATTCTAGATCTCCTTATGAATTTTACCGTGTAAAGTACACACCTTCAAATCTTCCGAAATAAACAATTACCCGATAACTTTACCTAGTCTATAAAAGATCGAAATTTTAATCCGACTACTTATACTTTCACAAAATATCTGAGATTTTGTAATACACATGGAAACCGTACATACCTGAATACATTTACGTTCACTAATACAAACCACACAATGACAGACCAGTCCCATCATAAACACGTCACGTCGTTATAAGAATACATCGAAGGTCACAGAGAAGTCTTTTTTTATGGGTTTACAATAAATCTTAAGGTGTAAAATAAATCTTAGACTTTCTGTCTGTGAATTTATCTATAAACATGAAACAATAAAAGTAAAGAAGATGAATATGCGACGACGATTCAGTGAAGTCAGCACAGGCTGAGACACGCTGGGGTATCTACCGTCGGGTGGTCCGAGGGGACAGGGACCCTAAGAGGTCCATTCTTGTGACCTCACCCCACGGTAAAGGAAGAGGTAGAAAAATATTTGACGAATAATATATCCTACAACCCTAAAGAAGAGTGTCTCTTTCTTACCGGTCTTTACACGTATGTGGTACTCTCTCGTACCCAATAGGAATTTGTTACTGGAAGTTCGTACATCTTCTGATTCAGTGTAAGTCCCGTTTCCCTCATTCTACCTTTTTCTCCCGTTCGTTTTCCTCATCCCAAAACCTTGAAGGGACCACCAGATCACCAATTCTATGGTACGAAGGTCACGTCCTCTATACCCAAGTTTGAGACCAGTCCCTTGAGTCTAGGGTGTATAACGTCCCAAACCGGTTTTTTCTTTTTACTTATCCCAAAATCTTCTCTTTTCCCAGAGAGAAGAAAACTTTCTGTTTTCTTTCTAAAGAATCTTCCGTTTCCTTAGTACTTCTTTCCATCTGTCTCCTACACGATATACGATATTCATTTTAAAAACACAGGACACCATACATGGTGGACAAAGTTCTTATCGTCCATGTGACTGGCACTAATAGTGAGGAAAGACATGAGTCTCCTTCTGACTTGGTAGGACTAGTATTAATAATGAACCTAGTCACCAAGACTTTACAACCCTTCGTAGCAAGTAACATTAGTGTTTAATGTACGATCTTTGTATACAATCATCACTTAATCTACTTAATAATATCAATAGTCAAGTCAAGTCAAGTCAAGTCAACGAGTCAGCACAGGCTGAGAAACGCTGGGGTACTTAGTGTCGTGCGGTCCGGAGGGTCAGGTAGTGGTAGAGGACCTCAAGTGAGTCTGACAGCAGGTAGCTCAGGCACTACGGTACGTCGGTAGAGTAGGAGCCAGCAGGGGAAGAGAAGGACAGGGGTTAGAGAGGGTCGTAGTCTCAGAAAAGGTTACTCAGTTGAGAAGCGTACTCCACAGGTTTCATGACCTCGAAGTCGAAATCGTAGTAGGGAAGGTTTCTTTAGGGTCCCAACTAGAGGAAGTCTTACCTGACCAACCTAGAGGAACGTCAGGTTCCCTGAGAGTTCTCAGAAGAGGTCGTGGTGTCAAGTTTTCGTAGTTAAGAAGTCACGAGTCGGAAGAAGTGTCAGGTTGAGAGTGTAGGTATGTACTGGTGTCCTTTTTGGTATCGGAACTGATCTGCCTGGAATCAGCCGTTTCATTACAGAGACGAAAACTTATATGATAAATCCAACCAGTATTGAAAAGAAGGTTCCTCATTCGCAGAAAATTAAAGTACCGACGTCAGTGGTAAACGCCACTAAAACCTCGGGGGTTTTTATTTCAGACTGTGACAAAGGTGACAAAGGGGTAGATAAACGATACTTCACTACCCTGGTCTACGGTACTAGAAGCAAAAGACTTACAACTCGAAATTCGGTTGAAAAAGCGGAAAGAGAAAGTGAAAGTAGTTCTCCGAAAAATCGAGGAGAAGTGAAAGACGGTATTCCCACTACAGTAGACGTATAGACTCCAATAACTATAAGGAGGGCCGTTAGAACTAAGGTCGAACACAAAGAAGGTCAGGTCGCAAAGAGTACTACATGAGACGTATAATATCAATATATAATATATATAAGAAATTATCTTAAGATACGTTGATAATATTTTTACTCTTTGTACATATACACATGAATTTCTTATAAGTCGACATCGATACAAAATCACTTTTTCTCGTCAATATCATACAGGGGTAAGAAAAAAAAAAAAAAAGGTGAAGAGAGGGACGTCACCCTACACATATGTATATACCCTACAATATAAACACACAAAGAGTTTTCTACAGATTCTTTGTTTTTTAACGTTAAAAGACACTGATTCTCCCGATCCCTAATCCTATTATCTCTACAAATAATTTCAAAAAAAAAAAAAATTACACAACTTAAAGTACATGGACCACGAGAAGTAGGGGAAGAAAGTGTTTTCGTAAGGTAATCCATGTTAAATCTCAATTCAAAAGATGACAAACAGTTCGAAGTATCCATTTAACTGTTTAAATTTTTCTAAGAGTTTAATCGTACATAATCGTTAGAGATCACTAACATCCTCGAACGATATCATGTCTAATGGACTCAGGGGTGGTCCTTTCAATTTAGTTTTTGAAACCTGTATCTGGAGACCTTAAACGTAAACTTAACTTGTAAACCTTGGTTCGGGAACCCTCCAGATATCTAAAGTGAACATTTTTTTAATAAAAAATAACTTCACATTCACTAAATATTGTAACACAAAATCCACATATCGTCACTAAGTCAATATGCATATAGAATAAAAAAAAAAGTCTAATAAAAAGGTATATTAAATAATGTTTTATAACTCATATGTCATTCAGGAACTACCAATAGACAAAAATAGATATCAACATATATATACAATAAGGGGTTAAGGATTAAATATGGAGGGGGTGTGGAAAGGAAAACTATTGACATTGAAACAAAAGATTCAGACACTATCTGAAGTGAAACTGTGTATTAGACAAACTCATGTACCTTCCGTACACGAGTACACCTCCCGTAAATACACAGGATTTTACATTAACGAGATACCTCACTCACAAACTCAGTGGGTGGTCCGAGCAGTCAGGTACCTTAAGAGGTCCGTTCTTATGACCTCACCCATCGGCAAGGGAAGAAGTCCCCTAGCAGGGTTGGGTCTCTAGCTTGGGCCTGGAGGGAGTAACATCCGTCTAAGAAATGGTAGACTCGATGGTCTCTTCAGGTTTTACATTAACAAGGTACCTCAATCACAAAGTCATCCGAGATCTGTATTTAAAAGTCACTGGTGTAATCTTTTTCGTACAATTTTATCATTGTTAAAAGTAGAAGTAACAATGATAATAATCTAGAAGATAGGTCAACTGAAGGAAAGTAAATTTCCCTCTCTTCCACAGTGGGAACTCGAGTAGCAGAGTGGACCTATACGGAACGAAACAGAGACGCCCCTACTGCATTTCTCGGGACTTTACCGTTTAGTGTCTCTTAAAAGCTTTGAAGAGAATTTTTATACCATTATACGTATAATGGAAATTACTATTAGTCACTTTTACATCTAATAATTTTTTATACTCGATACACTGAAAAGGAAAGGGTCCGGAAGCGTTAGAACAATAATCTGTTAAACTCGGAACCTTCGAGTGTAGATGACCTTAGTGATCCCACGGTTTGGCGACGTAGCGGAGGAGGGTTCGGAGGGAAAGGTCGTTCCGTTTCCGAAGGGGAACACTTACAGTACGTACAGAGAAGTATTGACAGGAAGTAAGGAACCAAAAGTCGGATCACCCGGAATTAGTGATGCAGAGGTCCACATTACTCTGTGAAGGAGAAAAAAAAAAGAAAGTAAAAAAGAGGACGGTGGACGACGTCGATGACGTACGAAGAACCGTCAAGAATGGAGGGGGAGGGTACCTCTCGTCCACTCCTAAATGGAAGGTATTCATTACTTTTTAGCGACGCAATAGTTAATCTTTGGATCGAGAAGATCAATAGGTACCAAAGACCATTAACAGGACTTGCCATACTTTTCGAAGTAAAAGAACAGTTTACATTGTAAGAGATGGTAAAAGTTTGGGTAAAAATTTTTAAATAAATAAAATTAACCTCCGATTAATGAAATGTTATAACACCACCAAAAACGGTATGTAACGGTACTTAGTCGGCACCCATATGTACACAAGAGGTAGGACTTGGGGGGAGGGTGGAGGGAGGGGTAGGGAAGGGAGTCCCAGTAGGGTCACGAGGTCGGGACCCGTGGGACAGAGTACGTAGTTTGGACCTGACCGCTAGACAAAGTAGTTTGGGTAAAAAGTTTAGATTCTGGTCCATAGACCTGTAAGTCCATGGGGCTTTAAAGACACTTCAGAAACCACAAGATCCTGAATTGGTAGACGGGGTTTAGACAATCTATAAAACGAACCCTTCTCCTCTACGCCACCAAACCATGGGCTCCTTAAGGTCATCTACCCTCGAAGGTTCTGAGTTTAACAGATTATTGTTCTAACGTTTCCGGACCCTTTCCTTTTCAGTGTATCGGGTATAATTTTTTTTTAGATATAAAAATGACTAATAGTAATTTCCATTATACGTGTAATGGCATAAAAGATTCTCTTCAAAGTTTTTAAGAGAGACTAAATGGTAAAGTCCTTGGACCTTTGTCCAAAGGTCCAGTGAATGATACTATTCGGTCGTAGGGTTCTGATTCGTATATCTACTCCGAGGGACCACATGTCCTGGAATGACATTATCCTAGATAACTTTGTTTACTGCGTACACAAAGGTACATTAACGACAGTAAGAGGTCCAACGGTTTCGTTGTTCGTGATACACTTGATAATCTTAGTCATACCTATATCGACAACTCAACAATTATGAATTTGATACGTAATACGTCGTTCGACAAGAGAAACGAATGGATCAAAACATCAAAAAGAAGAAATTTTCCTGTTCACTACGAGAGGGTCAAAGTACCCTTCGTATAAATTATTCTATCACGAGTAATTTGTCTTACCCAAACGAGGTCTTTTCGACGGATATATGACTTAAGACAAAAAGGTAACTACAGGTAATATTTTTACCTTAATAATAACACACTAAAAACAATAATAAAGAGTATTTTATAGTAAATATCAATTATGTCGTTCAAATTTTTATTGGACATCTAATTCCTTCTGTATAAAATATCCTTGTAAGTCAAGTCAAGTCAACGAGTCAGCACAGGCTGAGACGCTGGGGTACTTAGCGTCGTGCGGTCCGGAGGGACAGGTAGTGGTTGAGGACCTCAAGTGAGTCTGAGTGCAGGTAGCTCAGCCACTACGGTAGGTCGGTAGAGTAGGAGACAGCATGGGAAGAGGAGGACGGGGGTCAGGGAGATTTATCGTTACACCTTTACGTCCTAAAGAGTCCAACAAAAAGAACAAACGAGGTTATTCACCTCCTCAGTTTCTCCCTTTTTCGTCAGGAACTCTTCTTAGGATTAACTCGTTTAACGACAAAAACGTAAAAAAAGAAAATTTACAAGACTTCATCTTCTCAAGTTTCAAGACAAACCAACGACTCTAGGATCCTACAAAGTAATCCTTACTTATCCGACTTTCATTCAATTTCCCTTTTCTGTACCAGTTTATGGTTTGTTGGTTATTTATTGCATAACACCGTTAGAAAAACGTCAAATGTGTAAATGTATATAGTTTATACGACATGTGGAATTGGATTATGTTACAATATACAGTTGACATAGAATTATTTTGACTCTTTTCTTATCCTTAAATAAAAATTTTTTGTTTAGTTATTGACGGTAAGTCTAATACCGTTAAGGAGTAAACGTTTGGTACTGTGTCACGTCTGACTTTCGTAGGACACTTAAAATTCAAAACATGCACCATGTATTATTTCATTTATGAACCAATAATTGACACTTATCGTGTAGCTTTGTAAACAGACACTGACTCTTAGAAGGAAACTCCTCGAATAAAAAACTTTCATTTTTACGTTTTTACAACAGATTCATAAAAAACTAATTGACGGAGTATGGTATAAGACTTGACTATTAAGGTAGGATCTTGACCCCTGTTTAACTAGTTGGGTAACCGGTGGAAGTTCCTTGATACACGGACGATTCTTTCGATCTTTCATTCGTTCATGATGAGTGTTTCATACTCCTGATGGTCTTGTACTCTTCAAGTCCCGTGACAATAATAATAGCCAAGAATCTTCATAGTCGTTTTTTAGGGGTTTGTAAGGACTGTCATTGTACGACTCTGAACTTCATGCCCATCCTCAAATGATAATATTAATAACTATAAATTTCTACTCTAGTTCTGATAATATCTGTCACTCTTTCTTTCAAAACGTCTCGGGTCTCGGTCTATGTTTGCTGCAACGTTCATCCGTTCCAGTGGAGGGTCTATTATAAGACTATCACTACCCACTCAGGCAATTATTGGGTGGCGTGATCACTATCCTCGACCCTTTACGGTCCAGAAGTAGTCACACTAACAATTCGTAGGAAGATGACGATGATATAGGGAATTCTTCTAATCATGATTTAAACATGAGTGTTTAGTGTACCTAAATTCAACCTTAATTTTCATCACAAAATAATGGACTAAAGAGAGAGACAACTGAAGGGGACTTCATTTACATCCCACCAAAAATAATTATTGTAAGGAAAGACATTTCATACTTTTAAGTCCGTCCTAACCCTCGTCTCTCCTCCCTCATCGTCCGCTACACTTGTGTAACCACCCGCCATCCTAAAGTTGACCAAGAAGGACTTCCACGGGAGTCCCGTTACACGGAACCAGACTTTTATCTCGTCTAAATCCGGATTTTACTGACCTCTTCGTCTACCTTCCATTTATTGTCCGTAAGGGAACGGAAAACCGGACGGAGGAGATTGTGAAAAACAGAACAAAGACAAGGACACTTATGTATTCGAGATTTATTCGAAACCGTTATCAAACAGTCGTCATCGACTTCTAACCCTTCCGGTTCATTTCCTAAACAGTTTAATCCCTCCTCTATATCTCGTCTCTCCTATCGATTAATAAAAAATTTTGTCCGGTGACAAGACTATGTTATATCTACGTCTAAACAACCGTCAAGGAACTTAGTCTCATACACTAAATACTAGGAGTTCCTTCCTCCTTTTGGAGAAATCTTTACTTTCTCATTACTCGGACACTAGTTATCGTACCTGTTGTTTAATATTCGGAATCTTTACATTCAGAAAGAGTGGAGGACTAAAGTAATAATCACAAAAAGATTAAGACGGAAGACATAGTCCGGAAAATCAGCAGGGGAAGTAAGTAAACAAATACATATAAAAGTAGTTCGTAAATAGTAGAAAACTCACGAGTTAACACAGGATGAAAAACACTGGGGGTACCTGACATCGGGTGGTCCGAGAAGAGAGGTACTCTAACAAGTCCGTTCTTTATGACCTCATCTAACGGTAGAGGAGAAGGTCCCCTGGAAGGACTGTCCCTAGTTTGGACGTAGAGACCGTAGAGAATGTGACCGTCCACCTAAGAAATGGCGATCGAGGTGGACCCTTCGAATAGTAGAGAATACGGGATGTATAAGACTCACGACTCATGTCACTTTACTTCAAGGACAAGAGTGGGTCAAATGTAAGACCACCCTCCCACCCCTGCCTTGTTCCTCGGTTGTATGTAATCTCACTATTATCATTGAAGGTTAATACTACTCACAATGGTTTTCTCATACTCACTTATATTGACTAAGTATTCAAAAATCGTCCCTTCATCCTCTCCGACGAGACTCTTCCACCGAAAATTCGACTCTGTCCTTACGTTTCTAGTCTCTCTTTTCACAAGGACCGTCTCTGGTCAATCAAATTTTAGAGTTGTATCCCTGTCTCCTTGTTATACTGCTCAAGTTCGTTTCTGAGAACATGCATACTAGACACGTGACCTTCCCTCCCTATCACTCACCAGACTCTGTTCAGTGTTTGATTCATACGTTTATCCAAAACAATCTCTCCATTCCTCAAATCTAAAATAAAATTACATTCTCTTTCGATGTCACCGTAAAATTCGTTTATTCATTATTGTGTAATAGACAAAAATTTTGGTACAATATATTGTCTATAAGTACTTAGGTATTAATTTATTTACTAACTTATTTATCCATTTATCTCCTCTTTCCTGTTTATAAAGAATGTCCATTTAAGGTTTGTTATTTACATCTAGAAAGGAGGACGCCTACCACCTTGAATTACGAAGAGGAGAATTCGTCCCCTTCTAAATCACTCAACGAAGTTTACTTATCTCATACCTTTTCCTTTTTATCATAAACCTTATTACTTAGAATCGTCTGTGGTGGTGTTGGTTCATTACTTCCAATTGTACTGATCTATACTCAGTATACTTACAGTACATGACAATATCCAACTTAGACACAGGGTGGTTTTAAATAATCAACTTTTGGATTACCACACTCCTCCAATAATCCTTTAACTCTTCTTGGGAGTACTTACCCTACAAACGGAAAACTCTAGAGACCAGGGAAAACATTAGACTTCGAGTCTTCTCCCGGGAGTGGGTCAGTACAACCGTGGGACTAGAGTTTGGAGGACGGAGGTCATGATACTCTTCGTTTCAGGACAACAAATAATCGATGCGTTAGACACCATAAAACAAAATCGTAGGACATGCCCTCTCTCAAGGTCTTTTTTGTAGATAAAGACGAAATAATTGATACGGTTTCGGAAACTGACACATCTAGTGTTATTTGACCTTTTAAGACTTTCTCTACCCTTATAGTCTGGTGGACTGGACGGAGAACTCTTTAAACATACGTCCAGTCCTTCGTTGTCAATCTTGACCTGTACCTTGTTGTCTGACCAAGGTTTCTCCTTTTCCTCATACAGTTCCGACATATAACAGTGGGACGAATCAATTGAATATACGTCTCATGTAGTACTCTTTGTGACCCGACCTTCTTCGTGTTCGACCTTAGTTCTAACGACCCTCTTTATAGTTATTGGAGTCTGTACGTCTACTGTGGTGGGAATACCGGCTTTCACTTCTCCTTGATTTTTCGAAGAACTACTTTCTCTTTCTCCTCTCATTTTTTCAACCGAATTTCGAGTTGTAAGTCTTTTGCTTCTAGTACCGTAGACCAGGGTAGTGAAGTACCCTTTATCTACCCCTTTGTCACCTTTGTCACAGTCTGAAATAAAAAACCCGAGGGTTTTAGTGACGTCTACCACTGATGTCGGTACTTTAATTTTCTGTGAATGAGGAACCTTCCTTTTAATACTGGTTGGATCTATCGTATAAATTTTCGTCTCTGTAATGAAACGGTTGTTTCTAGACAGATCAGTTCCGATACCAAAAAGGACACCAGTACATACCTACACTCTCAACCTGACACTTCTTTCGACTCGCGGCTTCTTAACTACGAAAACTTGACACCACAACCTCTTCTGAGAACTCTCAGGGAACCTGATGTTCATCTAGGTCGGTCAGGTAAGATTTCCTCTAGTCAGGACCCACAAGAAGTCTTCCTGACTACGATTTCAACTTTGAGGTTATGAAACCGGTGGAGTACCCTTCCCAACTGAGTAACCTTTTCTGAGACTACGACCCTCCCTAACCCCCGTCCTCCTCTTCCTCTGTTGTCTCCTACTCTACCGACCTACCGTAGTGACTGAAATACCTGTACTCAAACTCACTTGAGACCTTCAACCACTACCTGTCCCTCCGGACCCCACGACGCTAAGTACCCCAACGTTTCTCAGCCTGTGCTGACTCACTGACTTGACTTGACTTGACCTGACTGATTCTGTAATGAGGTCTGTGTTATCCTACTCTTCCTGGAAAGTGAAGACCATTCGTAGAGAATTTAAATATTTCTGTTCCTTTGTAGTTTGTTTGGATTTAACTCCTTATAATACATTTTATGGACTGGTCACGAAGAGTTTTGACAATTCCGGTACTTTTTAGTTTCTTTCTGACTCTTCTACAGTGTCTAACTTGTTCTGATACCTCTTTGTTGATTTACGTGGTAACATAAGACCTAACTTGGCACTCTGTCTTTTTATTATAATAACCTTTTTGACTATTAAGACTTATTTCAAACGACAAATCAATTATCCTTACATGGTGAAAGAGTCAAAACTATTTGTATGGTACTACTACATTCTACCATTGTGACCTTTTCACCTACTTCCAAAATATCCTTGAGAGACATGGTAGAAGTATTGAGAAGTCATTTAATCTTAATAAGATTTTTTACATCATTTCTTTTTCTTTGGTACTTAAGATCAAAGAGACACTGTTTATCGAATTCCGACTCCATGACCTCAGCTTCGTCCCTCTCGTCACTCCTGGTCTCGATGGCCTACAAGATCCACTCTCTACCACCACTAGTCCGATTCCTCCGAGTACAACCTCTACATCTCTTCCTGTATACGAACCACCACAAACCCTCACCGGTTCTCTCCTGAACCACTACCTGACATAGTATCACTACTCATCCCTCCTACTCTTCCCCCTCCCTTTTTTTCTATCACATCATCCTCAATAAAGGGACTTTCTCTCTCTACTATGACTAACAGTAGAAATCTTTATAAGTAATCGAAAGGGATTTTTATGCTTTGGTGTCAGAAGTAGGGTTACCTGTTCTGGGAGGTATTAAGTCAGACACACACACACTCACACTCACACACATGCGTACACGTGCAAGTCAACACAGACGGAGAAACGCTGAGGTACTGATAACGGACAGTCGGAGGAGACTCGTATCCTAAAAGGTCTGTTCTTATGACCTCACTTAATGGCAAAGGAGGAGGTCCCCTAGAAAGACTGGGTTCTTATTACGGGTCCTGAGAACACAGAGGGATGAGTGTCAAAAATACAGAATGTGTAACACAGAAGATGTGTGTCCGTGGACGTGAATCACACGGTCATTGTTCAGAAGAGTCTGAAACGACCTCAATTAAAAGGTAGAGAAAATTTTGTGGTCTTATACACGTACAACATAATACTCTACTATTATTACTATTATTATTAGCGTTTTATAATAACAAAATTATGACACGGTATCGGACACCATTCTCGAAATGGAAATAGTATTGTAACCGGCAGTCGTTATCAGAATACCTCTGTCACAAAAAGTCAGGGACTAGACATGAACCTTCACGACTAAGAGGTCACACCCTACCAATACATTAAATGACAGGTTTGACTTTTCTCCCGTGATAACTGTGAGACCCTGTTCACATTCGGTCTCGACAAGTCCCCTTTACTTCTGTACACTGGGGTGTTCAACCACACTTCTAAGAAAACGGTTTCAAGTATGTCGATCGTCCACTGTGTCTTCTCGAAAGTTTGACACTTAATAAGCACAAGGTTTTAGTAACAAGAATTATCAATATAGTCATGAGAGAACCACGATCTAACACTTTAGCCCATTCACTGAACTAGAGACTCGACACGTACGTACACGATTCAGTGAGGTCAGCACAGGCTGAGATACACTGGGATACCTGACATCGAGTGGTTCAAGGAGACAGGTACCCATAAGAGAAGGAATAGTTACTTTCACCACAACCCCTCCGTACTATTTTCAAGTTACTCTGTTAATGATTGTATGGAGTGTTCCCACTGTCGAGTCATTTACTCCCACCCATCTCAAACACCGAATTTATCTTAGTATAAGAACTCGGGATTAATCATAAATCGTGTTGTAAAACGACCGTCCACCAAGAACGAAAAGATATTTATGACGAAGTCACACGAGATCCTGTACTCTAGCTCTCATTCCAACTACCCGGTTTTCTCACTAGTCCTTGATGTAGTTTAGGTGCACTTAGACCCCCTTACAAAGGGCTATTGTCTCTGGGTAGGGGGTGAAGAGTATCAACAAAGTCTCTATCTCGGTTCTGGTCCTTTTTTTTACTATCCCTTCACGACACCTCTAACTATAGTAAACGGAGTTATTTGGCTCGTCGAGTGAAACCCAGGTAATGACGTTCACGTCGTGTTCCACAGTCCTTCGAGAGAAGTCATGTGATCACGTACTCCCAGTGGGGAGAGAGAGTAGTAGGTGACGGTCAACTTAATTATTCCGTAGTAAAAAAAAAGGATTTATACAATTGGATGAGTAATCGGATCTATCATCTTCGACAACAATCGTAATGGTCACCACAAAAGAACACAATAGCCCAACAGGTAAACACTTTAGGGTTGAGTATCGACAATTGGTATCTACGAAATGACTTAGATGAGACTTTGACATATTAGACCGTACTATGCAAAAGAGGTCCCCGACGGAAACGGTAAAAGTCATTTCATCAAATCGACATTCGTATGTAAAAAATGGAATGGAAGAAGTCCGGTCCTAATACGAAATCTGAAAAGTACAGTGACGTTCATTATTGTAATTTAAAAAGTACTTTACCAAAAGTCAATACCTACAAAAAATGTTTTTAGAAAACACACTAAAAAATAATAATCTTAGGTTTGATTAATGGTAATCACATGGTAATTAAAAGACATTACAAACGTTCTATTACATGGACCAAGAAAGTAACCATTCTTCTTACATTTTGTTATCGACGGACGGGAATTCCTTAAATGAGGTATTATTATAAATCAAAATATCGTATAAGTTTTCGTCTCTGTAATGAAACGGTTGTTTCCAGACAGATCAGTTCCGATACCAAAAAGGTCACCAGTACATACCTACACTCTCAACCTGATATTTCTTTCGACTCGTGGCTTCTTAACTACGAAAACTTGACACTACAACCTCTTCTGAGAACTCTCAGGGAACCTGACGTTCCGATAGGTTGGTCTAGTCAGGACCCGCAAGTAACCTTCCTGACTACGATTTCGACTTTGAGGTTATGAAACCGGTGGAGTACCCTTCTCAACTGAGTAACCTTTTCTGAGACTACGATCCTCCCTAACCCCTGTCCTCCTCTTCCCTTACTGTCTCCTACTCTACCGACCTATCGTAGTGACTGAACTACCTGCACTCAACCCCACTTGAGGCCCTCAACCACTACCTGTCCCTCCGGACCACACGACGTTAAGTACCCCAGCGTTTCTCAGCCCGTGTTGACTCGCTGGCTTGACTTGACTTTTGAATGGATGAGAAATTATCCATAAAATGTACCGTATGAAATATCGAACTCTAGATATACTTATATATTGTTTATTATATATTGTTTGAACCCTAGATATACTTATATAGACAAAACGTATAATAATGTCGAAGTAGCTCTCTACGCTTTTACAAGATGGAGACGGAGTCCGATGTAAAACCAAGGTCTTGTTTATAAGAAAAAAAAAAAAATTAACAAATAAATAAATAAAGAAACCGACGTAGTCCAGAATCAACAGTGTGCACTCTAGAAAAAACCCCACCCGTCCGAGTTATTAACACCGGACCCCCCGAATCAACGGGGTAGCGTACACCCCAGAGTCAAGAGGTTGGACCCTAGCTTGGGTGAAGGTGACGTGACCTTCCGTCTAAGAATGGGTGATCTGGTGGTCCCTTCAGGGGGTCTCGTTTATAAGAGATACCTTTTAAAATCAAACAAAAGTACCTCACTCGCTTCACTATACTCTTTTATACATACACACCTAAGTCGAGATCTTAAAATAGATGTGAAAAGGTTACAACTATCAGTTCCCAACATTTTTGTAAGTATCTGTACTATCTCAATATAGAGTGAATAAAGAAACAGATTCTAATAAAACTACAATTTAGAGTTAGAGTGTGTCTCAATTAAGTACAATTCATTCGTTCATTTTCCCCAATGGGTTTTCTGGTGTAGGACACCAAGTTTGTCGGGAATTAAATCTTCAACGAAGAAAGTACTTTCACTATCGAAGTCCAAAACTGAGAAAATAGAAAACCACAACTCCCTTTATATTGTCGAACGATTTCATCTACAAATCAAATTACACAACAAAATAGATATATTCCATCTATGGAGTTCCATAATGTTATTTGGACTACTTGACTTAACCTTCAATTGACATCTCTTCTAGTCCACGTACAGTCAGATTGTCTGAAGTTACTCAACTTGATTCTAAGAGAACTGTAATTATAAAACGAAACCGTCTGATATGAGTAATCAAAATCCTGGAAGACAATGAACTCACTTCGGGTCTGGAAGGAGTCAAGTCAAGTCAAGTCAACGAGTCAACACAGGCTGAGAAACGTTGGGACACTTAGCGTCGTGCCGTCCGGAGGAACAGGTAGTGGTTGAGGACCTCAAGTGGGTTTGAGTAGCTCAGCCACTACGGTAGGTTGGTAGAGTAGGAGACAGTAGGAGAAGAGGACTGGGGTTAGGGAGGGTCTACTTCCATTTCTGTTATGGATCTTATAGATAGGATGAAAAATTGAGTATCGAATCCTATTCTCGAGTTACCGAACCATCGACCGACATTCTAAATACATCGGGTCATCTCATTAACTTGATTCCCATTTACTGATAAAAAATTTGGACATAATAACGGAAACTTTAATTCTCAAAGTTTGCTCAACAAGATAAAATCACATGATTCAGGATTTCCTCATAGATAATTATATATACGTAACTACAGTACCGGGTTAAACTTGGAATTGAGCCCACTTCGGGTACACAGGAGTCTCTATTTACCAAGAGAGGTTTAACGACATACATTGTTTTTCCTTTTCATCTTTACTATCGAACAGACGAGACGTCAAAATTTCAGAACGAAACTACTCATCGACTGAAGACAGGATAAAGTTTTTATAATGGAAACCTCAGATTTTGAATTTGGCGTTTCTTCCTTTTCTCTCTGGTATAAATATCTTTTTAATAGAAAGTATAAATTATATCGTGTGAAGTGGACCCTTTGAAATATACCTTAGATGTCCTACGATCAGTATCTAGTGAGTCTTCATGTAATTTAATCCCTAAAGGAAAGTGGAAGACAACTCTCTTTCACGATTTATAAACTAAGATACAAAAAGAAACATGTACCTGAGTGATTTATAACGGATATTGTACGGGGTTTAATAAAATTTTTATTCGAAGTTTTCTTTACCTGACCTTCTACGATATTTAGATACCTTTGATGTAAAATTCATTTTTTATATGGAACGTTTTTATACAAACTACGAGTTTTCCATCTTAATAAGACAAAATATATGTGTAATACGTAACACGACTGTATTAGAAATAGTATAGATGAGTCGTTGACACCACGAAACAGTCCTCTTGAACGACGTTTTCCCACTATGGATGATTTACAAGTAGTACGAAGGAAGGGTCGAGGATTGGAACAAATCCTTACCACGGAGTCTATTCTGACTTCTTCCTTTCCTTGTCAGTCCGTCACCGGTGGAGGTTACAGTCCTCACTTTATTCCTCATCTTTCTTTTTTCCGATATTAGGATTTACAACGTGTCTTTTGACAAACGTAGTTATGTAAAAACCTCGATGAAAATCCGAATCATTGAACAATGACTTATTTCATTTTAACGTTAAAAAGAAACGAACCAACTGATGATGGACCACTTTAAATTTATGTTCGGCTCCTTACTGAACTACAACCGTAAAATCCTCTTCTCCCTCGTCACTACTGACTCCCGCGGTCAGATATCCCGCAGTTGGTATCTCATACATGAAGTGATATAGTCAAGTAAATTATAATGGTACTAAAACGGTGCATCTAATATAGGGGTAAAACGTTTTTCGTCTCTCTCTCTAATTCTCGTCAATTTACAAAATATGTTCTAATTTCTCGAAAATTCTCCACTTTAGTCTAAGTTTGATTAAGAGAGATTAAGATTTTAGAGATGCAAAAGACGATATAATAACATTCAGATTTATTGGGTATCTGAGTCATTAGACTAGACAATGTTAAGTCACAATGACTTAATTAATTTAAGTCACGAAAAGGACAGTCATCATCACTTATTTACAATAAGAAGTAACCTCAGAATAAACCAAGGATTTAACTCCCGACACAAGTGTTTCGGATCTATCGACCGAAACCGTTTACGAATGAACGGGAACATAAGTCGAAAGGTAGAGTATTTTCGACTCTTTTACGACTGTCATACACCGATTTTTAATAAAGGGAAGTAGGAAAAGAAATATTTAACGACAAATAAATCAGGATACTACGTAATATATTAAGATAAGAGATCGACGAAAGAAAATTACGTGATATCTATTTGGTCACTCTCATATAAAGAACTCATTTGTCTTTCAAGAAAATTCACTAGTGGAGACCTTTATGCGATAAATGTTATTTGTTGTTGTTTTAAGACAACCCGTAAAAGACTTAGTTTTCCTACTTGTGTTTTAGGGGTGGGACTTTCTTAAGTGACCGATAGTTCCTCCCTTCCTTCCTTAGATACTGAAGTGTCTTCTCGATAGAGTATACTAACAATATTTCTAATTTACTCCCGGAAGTGAACACCAGGTCACCGATTCCGAGAAGTGACAGACACATCCCCCGGACCCAAACTAGGGACCAGCCCTTTGGTCTCTCGAAGGGTCCTCAGAGTCACCATTTTAGCGAACGGTTAAGTCCTCTGCGTCCTCTTCACTCAAGTCAGGCACCCAATTCTTCTAGGGGACCTTATCCTTTACCGTTGGGTGAGGTTATAAGAAAGAACCCTTTAGGGTACCTGTCACCTTGGACCGTAGACAGATGTCAGATACCCCAACGTTTCTCAACCTATACTGACTCGTACGTACGTGTCTTTGATCTAGTCTTACGGTGTTGACTCTGGTTTAGTCGGTTTATTAATCTATTTTTTTCTAATTTACTCAATAACATCCCTTATAGACTTTGTTACGAATTGTATGTCTTTCACGACACATTCGTGATCCATAATAATGTCTCACTGGTTTTTTCTTTTTTTTTCATGTTTCCCGTACCTTGTCTTCTCACCCTTTCCGTTAAAAATCTTCGAAACCACATGAAAGTCAAGTAGGTGAGTTTCAATAACGGAGTAACACTGTCCCGTCTTTCTCAACAGTCATCCGGTGTTCACTCGTACGTCCGTTTCTACTCTGACTGACAAAAGGTTTAGACTTCAGATCGATTTATACAATATGGAATCTTAATACATTCAACAAAAAAAAAAAAAAAACGGGAAAATCTTAATGTTTAGAGAGTCTTTTATCAAAGTAAAGGAAGATTTTGGTTCGATACTATTAGATATTAAACCGTATCTTTATTTTGTAGTCCCCTTTTCTAAAAAGGGTTCGTCATTGTTGTGTGGAACGAAGTGTATACAAGGGTTTCTGTTTGTCGTTGCACCTTTCTACGGAGACACAACTCTTTCAACGTCAAATTTGACAACCTAACGTCGATCCGTGCACACTGTGACAGGAGAACAGGTCACCCTATCTTGGAAAAGTCGAAGAAAACGAAAAGAAATGCAGCCCATGTAAAATCACGTGCGGGGACAAGTTTCAAACCGATCTTGTCTTCCTTTCTACAAGGTTCCATTTTAGTCGTATCCGTTGAGTTTGTAAGATGGTCCTAAGTAATAGGGATCACCACCTCACTTTTTCGAACGGAAAGTAAATCCTTTGTGAAATAGACTTATTTTTTCATTGGATTTTCGGAGACCGTTCCTACTCTATTTGACTCTTCGTTTTCCGGGTCTATTAAGTTTGATGTAGTAGTTGATAACTTTTCCTCTTGACCGTCACAAGAGTTTATGGGAGTTTCAGGAGAAAATTTCTCTTTTTTTTTTCACATACTCTGAAATTAAAAATCTCGTCGAAATCTAATGATCTATTTGACTCTCCTTCCATGTCTCTAAAGGACATAAGAAGGACGAGGAGCGTACATATAAGAGGGGTAATAGTCGTAGAGAGAGGTGTCACCACCCGAAGGGACCACTAAGTCACCATTTCTTAGGTGAACGGTCACGTCCTCTACACCCAAGCTAGGAGCTCAGTCTTTCTATGGGTCCTCTTTCTTTACCGATGGGTGAGGTCATATGAACGGATCCTTAAGGGTACCTGTCTCTCTCGGACCACCTGATGTCAGGTATCCCAACGTTTTCTCAGTCTGACCCGACTCACCGACTTGTTGTTTGTTAGTATCACCATGTAGCGAATGTCACCCACTTGAATTGTAACCTGTGCGGTAATAGTGGATTTCAGGTACCAAATGTCCCAAGTAAGAACCAAAACATATGACATACGAAAATCTGGTAATCTCAGAGAACAAATCCTCTCGAGTGACGAAAACACCACTTTTACGTCCACTACTCCGAACTAAAAGTACTCCACTATAAGGTCTTCGACAACGTTCCCACACGAAGTCCGTTCCCGTGTCTGGAAGTTGGGTCTCGTTATTACCATGTTAAGGACATCGGACGTCGGAAACACGACGGAAACAAGACCGAATTACTGAAAATGACAAATTATATAATGTTTCTGAAACCTGAAGTTTTTATTACTTCACGTTTGTACTTACTGTTAACCTTTTACATAAAAATGGTCACTAACTCTTCTTTCCCTGATGTGTAGTGTATAAAATCTAAAACTGGAATGTCTCTCAATTTTATCTCTTTTTACGTACAAACCTCTTAAAACAAACAAACAAACTGAATCGAGGAAAATTCTTAAGTATACGATTCACAGGCAATGACTTTAATACATAACGTCATCTAATTTGACCACCGAAAGTTTGAACAACCGATATTGGGAATTACTTATACTGGAGGGACCACCGAGTCTACCATTTCGCAGACAAATGTTACGTCCTTTGAACCCAAGTTAGGGACCCACCCCTTCTAGGAGACCTCTTCCTTTGCCGTTGGGTGAGGTCATGAGAAGGGACCTTTTAGGGTACCTGTCTCCTCGGACCATCAGATATCAGGTACCCCAGCGTTTCTCAGTCTTTGCTGGCTCGTTGAAGTGAAAGAAAGAATTACCTATACACAAAAAAACAACAACAACAACAAAAAATTATAACGTCAGGTAATTTAACAACAAGTCAGCGATTCATCGTAGACTGAGAAACGTTGGGACACTTGACGTCGTACGGTCCGAAGGGACAGGAAGTGATAGAGGACCTCAAACGACTTCGAGTACAGGTAACTCAACCACTACGGTAGGTTGGTAGAGTAGGAGAAAACTGGGGTAGAAGAGGACGGGAGTTGGAAAGAGTCGTAGTCCCCAAAAAGGTTACTCAGTCGAGAAACCTTTTATTTCTGTATAAATAGACTTTGTTTGAATAATAAGAATAAAATTAAAACTAGTGTTAGGTCCGTTGAGGGTCAAACCTGTTTTTGTTTTATCTACTTTTGAGGAATACGAAAACGGGTATTCCGTTGTAAAAATTTGTCCTTTTTAATTTGAGTACAAATTTAAATTTTCCCATTTATTTATATAATGGTTCTTGTGTGTTACATGAAGTAGAAAATTTTTGAAAACTATTTTAAATACAACTCTTGATTATCAAGTCAACAATTAATTAGACCTTCCTTTATAAGGGTTTATAAAGATCTAATCTTGAACCTTTGTTTCTTTATCCCATAAGGTTCAATGTCCGATTTTAAAATTAAAGTTTACAAAATATTTACTAGATATGATTTACCATAGGTCGTTTGAAAATTGAAATTTTTATTTTTAATTTTTTTTTGTTTAACCATGGGTGTAAAAATAATAAAGGAGTATGAACTATCAAGACCATTTCAGACAGAAGTATCTAGACAAAGATCTTTACAAATGAATTTGATATTGTAAAATCAATCCGGACCTCTCCCTTCGGATCTGAACTCTCTGAAATCGTCAATTCTAAAAGTCTTGAGAGTCATAAGTTAAAAGATCTTCATCTCTTAATTCTCCCTTTTCCTTTGAAATACTTCGTGAATATACTTTTACCTATAATGATTTGCACAATTCCACAGACGAGTATTTACGTTGTATATACATGAACGTTGTCTTTTAACTTATATATTTAAAGATTGAGTTTCTTCTTCAGACCCAACTTCTATGTCTAAACCCTGGTAAGTCATTAATTCTCTCGTTATTTACCCGTATCTTATTCTTACGTTGAGAATCTACGTGGGTATAGATCGCTAACTATTTCTTGACCCTGAGGTACTACTATTTATTGTAGTCTTCTTACCAGCCCCACCACCCATGTCTTTCCACTCTAAAATTCCGTCACTCCATATTTAAGGAAAAATGGTTCCATACTAGTTTAAGTCGTCTACAGAGTATCTTCATGACTCCCTTTTTTAGTGAAACTAAACCTTTGATCTTTAATAACTGTCAGAATCACTTTTGTTTAAGTAAACTTACTACGACTTTCAATCCAAAATGACCCTACTATCGTTTTAACTTCCGTTCTTCTTATTTATATTAAGATGTCATTCGGTGTGGGTGTCTTATTATCTTAAATTTTAAACATTCTACAGTAGAATCGTCTTTTGTATTCTTTAAATTAAAATGATCTATCCTCCACTAAATGGACTAAGTAATAAGTTTTTCTTGTATTTATTTAAACACTGTTTAAGAACTTACGACTTCCCTTCAGGACCTACTCATATCCTAAAAATTCGGTAACATAACCGCTCCGTCTACGCCATAAGATGTCTCGAGAGGAACTACAGTGATGGTTTAAATTAGATTCTACATAATACTGGAATATGTAACGAAAAAATGAAGAGGTATATCCTATCTCAATTTTTTCGTTCACTCACTACTCACTAGTGACATAGAGGGAGTTCACAGAAGTTCTCCATCTAAGACCCGTAGTTCTCAGCAAAAACAACTCTCACTAAACTATTTTTCCTAGGGTTGTTCTCCCAATCATCTCCAAAACCAGAATCTCCTTGTCCCACATCATTTGTTTAACTATGACTCCAGTCGGTACTCACTTATCCAACGAAAACATTGCTGGTTCCACGGTCTTCAGTCCTTCGACAGTATAACTAGGACGTAAATAACGTCAAATATAAACTCATGGAGTCCTGGGAATCATTCATTCATTGTAAAAAAGATGAGACACAGGGGTTCAAAATTACATGTCATAATTATTGTCGAAGTCGTATGGATTCTAAATCTTCTATGATTCTAAAAACTTCTGATCACCCGTTTTTGGGTTGTATTTAACAATGTACCATAATAATAGGACACGTTCGTAACATTATTCGTTCTTCAAAGACATTGTCTAAGGAGACTAGTTGATAAAATTTCACGGAACCGTTAAAAATTTTTTTTAATGAAAATATATTATTTTAGGATGATGAACGTAAATTTCGGGTTCTAAGACTAGTGGTCAAGACTGTACAACCCCCTAAAAAGGGAGTGGTGGAGTTACAAGATGTTGTGACCGACTCACAGGATGGTAAGTTGAGTTAAGACTATAATAGATGATTCTCTATTAAAATCTAGGGTGTTTAATTCCTGAACAAGGGTGTTCCAACCTGAGAGGTCCACCGAGTCACCATTTCTTAAACGGACAGTTACGTCCTCTACGCCCAAACTAGGGACCCAACCCTTCTAGGGGACCTCTTTCTTTACCGTTAGGTGAGGTTATAAGAACGGACCCTTTTAAGGTACCTGTCTCCTCGGACCGTCTGATGTCAGGTACCCCAGTGTCTTCTCAGCCTGTGCTGAATCTCTGATTTGTTGGATCAAATCAGGGTGAGAATTAAGTCTACGATAAACGTTCGAGTCCAATGATGGGTATGATTACTGGTTGACCGACATCTAGTGTTCAAGATGTTCGGGAGGAAAACAGACTAATTATACGACGTCACCGGGTGTCTTGAACTGTGTCAAATGCACGAACTAACAGTAGCAACGGTACCAGTCGTCGAGTCGACACAGGACGAGAAACACGGAGCACGTAGCATCGGACGGTCCGGGGAGACAGGTACCTTACAATGTCCATTCTTATGATGTCACCCAACGATAAAGGATGGGGTCTCCTCAAAGGGCTGTGTCCCTAGTTTGGACACAACGAACACAGAGGACGTGACCATCCACCTAAGAAATGAAGATGTGATGGACCCTTCGGGGTTGAACGAACTAATACCTAACTAATAATATCCTATACTAAGTCCTTATCGGTCTACCTTCTCTACACGTGTCGTTTTGTACCCCTTTCCAGTGACTTGAAGGTACGGGAAGTCCACGCTACGTAAAACCTTAGAGAATTTACAAGTGGTTGAGACTCCAAGAGACTTGGAACTGGAAAACCCTAAAATACCTCCGACACATGTCACGGGAGAAGGGAGGGGTCACCAAACCCCTCCACCCCCTCTACTCTGACTTTCAAGGATTGAAGGTTAGTGATCCAACCGACGTAACAGTTCGTCGGGGATAGTGACCCACACCAGGTTTTCAGTGTATTCATTGTATTGTTTTCTGTGGAAAGAGAGAGAGTAGTAAATCCTTTAAGTTTCTCAAAATCCTTGAGATACGGTCTTTAGTGTTATGGTGTTTTTTTTGGACTTTTAGTAAACAATAGTCACTCATTGTTATATATTGATCATTTGGTACTAACCAGATCAAAATAAAAGACGGGAATATTGAGAACCCCTCTACTTCACTGTGGTAATTTTTTTACAATTTTGCACGAAAGACCAATACCGAAACATGTATAAACCACTGAACAAATTTTGTATTAATTTTGAGTTTCGTATGGGGACCCATTACGAACGGAATGACCTCAATAAATGTATAAAAGAAGGAAATTTGATACTTATATTCCAGTTCCAATAACAAATTAAAATAAAATAAACATGCAATCACTAATATGTTATGGACCATTTACTTATGAGTCATTAATAAAGGACTTATTCATTGACTTAAATTTTCAATTGTTAATCTAGTCACAGTGGATTTAGTTTACATTCAGCACTCTTCCTTACAGGTTGTGTTTCGTTTGCCTATGAAATTTTATACCAAGAAAGAGTCAATTTTCTACCACAGTTATTTTACGTAATGAGGTTCCTTGTTTGACATTATAAAATACTTCTTTACCATCCAGTTCTATTTGTACTTGACCTTATTAGGTCCTCCGTACCTTTGCGACAGAAGAAGTTTTGTTATTTAGACGTCGTCGACAGCAGCAAAGAGAAGAGATGGGTTCTCAAGTCATGATTGAATCTTTCTCCTCTCTTCAGCATTAACCTTGATTCGATCAAAGGGTACACAGAGTAACCATTCGTCGTCGACGTCTTTGTATGTCTGGGTAAGGTTTCTTACTTTGAGGTAGACATCTCACAATTCACGAACCCCAGTTCACTTCCTATTGGGTCTTTTTATGGTCATCAGTAAAGACAAACACCCTCCTTGAGAACTTTATACGTTTCTTTACTTTAAGATCCTGAGAATTCTTCGTCCTAGACTATCCTCCATAATCACAATGGAAATAATGACCTCACCCATAGGTAAGAGAACAGATCCCCTAGAAGGATTGGGTCCCTAGGTTGGGTCCAGAAGACGTAACGTTCGTCTAAGCAATGACAGACACGGTAGTCTCGTTTCTGTGGAAATATTATCTATTCTTAGTATCCATATCTTCTTCCTCGTACGTAGATGGTAGAGTACGAACACGGGATCTTCCGTCGGGAATCCCCTACTGTGTCCACCTTTGGTCCTTCTCTACCTAACGAAAGAAGTCCCTCTGAGAAGAAATACACACACATAATAAATGGTGTAAACAAAAAAACTTTTATGAAAGACTCCAGTCACACCTCTTCCCTTTTAAGGAACGGGTCTCAAATGAAAGAGTTAAGAACTCAATCCTGAGTTTAGTCTTTGACACTAGATTCGCATTACGTACAAAATAAATACCTATTAGGTAATTTGGAAATAATTATTCCTCATTTACCATTAAAAGATGGGTTAAACAAGACAGAAAACACCCTCCTTTAACTAAAAGGAGTAGAATTACACACTTTGAGGTCCCAGAACCAACAGTACCAGAGGTCTTCCCTCACTCGTACGAACCTTTGGTTGTCGTTCCCTTGTTCGACGAAAGGTCCTCGTGTACTCTTTGAAAGAAAAGGGGAGGAGGTCGAAATAAATAAATAAATAAAACATTTTATCCTTCCGAAAATAAACGAATAAAAAAGATATGTTATCCATAAACAACCAATAGGTAAATTTTATATAGTCACACATGTACTGAAAGGGTTTCAGGACTTAATAGGGAAGGGGGTCCGTCGGCATCAAAGCAAAAGATTCAGATACTTAGAGAAAGACAAAACATTCATGGTAAACGTAAAGTAACCACAGCAAAGAAGAATGTAAGGTGTATTTTCCCTGCAACACTACAAAGAGGAAGAGACTGACTGACGTGAGTCATACTGCACGAGAGCCAGGTACGTACAACGACGTTTACCGTAATAAAGTAAGAAAGATTACGAACTCATTATGAGGTAACGTATATACAGGGTGCGGTAGAAATAGGTAAGGAGACACCTACCTGTAAACACAACGCAGGTACAGAACCGAGAGCATTTGTCACGACGTCTCTTGTAACTCCACGTACCAGGAAAACCTGGTACATAAAGAGACCTAGCGATCAATAGTCTCTTTACGTTTGGTTTTGATGTCACTCTATAGTGGACCGTGAACCGTCTTACCATAATAGTTTTTTAGGTGTTTGTTGTTTACGACCTCTCACCTCTCCTTCCCCTAGGAGGACATGATAACGACCCTTGGGAGGACATGATAACCGGATCGGTGGTACCTCTTGTCATACCTCCTGGGAATCCTTTTGATTTTTATGTGGGTATGGTATACTGGGACGTTAGGGTGAGGACCCGTATATAGATAGGTAGGTAGTGAGATAGATAGTTATTTAGACAGAAGGAAAACCATGAAAAGTTTCAATTAATGTCTATCGTCAAGTGGTAGAGATTCGTACAGTCAAATATATAACAGATCTGATTATTATTGAAGAATGTTAATAAATGTCTATTTGTGTATACTTCAAATAATGGTTCATACAAAAGTCGAACATTCGGGGATGTGTGAACTGTCACATACACATCCAGAATGATGACCTTAACTCTTCTGACCTACAGAAAACAGAGGTGTCTCTTTTGTCTATTTCAGAAAATTAAAACGAGGTGGGAGTGTAAGAAGGGGACGTTTAATAAAAGGATATGTAGAGGATAAAGCGTCCGTGACGATCTCAAGTTCGGGATGGAATGCAAAATGACATACAGAGAAGGTAGAAAGTTAGGTAGGAAGAACTTTTACAGCTAACCGATGGGTTTTGTCTACAGTCTCAATTTCGTAACTAAAACGAAAACGGACCAAATAACTAAAGTTAGATTAAGTCTCTACCATTCAGTGTCCCTCAAAGTAACAACATGGTAGGTAATGGGTGTCCATACATTTCCCCCATCCAAACTGACTATATCTACCCTTTCCTTTGATCTCCAACACTCCGTCTCTCCGTCTCTCCGTATCTCATGGTGGTGACAAGAAACTACGAAAAGACCGACGAACTCGAGTGGATGTGTCAATAATCTTTTCCGAAGACGGGACCAGACCATTTCCCTGGTCCTAAAACGAAAAAAAAAAAAAAAACTCAAAGGTCCTAATAATACTATACGTCATTCTAACCCCCTTCACCATAATTCTTATAAATAGTTGAAATGGTCAGAGAACGGTCACTAGAGGATACCCGAAGTTAAAGAAATAGACATTTTACTCCCCGACCTGGTCTTTTTATAATTGATACCAAGGAAAGACAAAAGATTTAGACACCTAAGATAAAAAGTTTTTCTACGAACACCCTAAAGACAGGTCTTCTTGTCTTTCTACCCTCTATCATCTCTGCGTTCTCAGCCTAACGGATTCAAGTGGAACATCAATATACCGCAATCAACTAATAAGACTTAAATAAAAAGAGACTCTATCCTTATGATCATTAGAAGGAAGCATTTGAGAACACTCTTACTCTACACACCTTGTTACGTACTGCGTATCATTGGTCAGTTTCTTTCACGACGAAGACAATGCACAACGTAAGCCACAGCATGGACTACCCTTATTTACCACCGCACTCCTCCCACTCAAAACTTTCCTTCTTACTACACAAGAGATTTGAGACGACTCTTACTCGTCTGATTCCGACATTCAAGTGGGGTCACACATGTGGTCTCTCGTATTGAGAGAACCGTTCAAGACAATATAGAGACCCTCAAATAAAGAACCTGACTATTAACTTTCTCATATCTACTTTATTGGAGGGTAGAAGAAACAGTTTAATTTTAAGACTACATTAAGACTGGATAAAAAATTACCGTCAAAGACTCATTACCTGTGATATGTAAAATTTTGACTAGTATAGAAAACGAAAGAATCAAATTTCGACCTGAACCCTGGTTTGAATTTGCCAACACCTCCAACAATGGTCCCGACCGACGTCTCCACACGTATGTACGAGACAACAGTGCGTCCCCAGGTTCCCGGAATCTCCTGGAATGAGAACCAAATTACGAGACAACAGTGGTAGGACCTTATGAAAATAAATAAATAAAATTGTTCCTTGTGACTTAAAAGTAAAACGTGACCCGACACCTCTTGATATATCGACAAAGATCTAGAACTATGTCTAGAAAAAGAACAGCCCGAAGTAAAACCCGACGTAAAAACGATAAGATGGATAATAAGAAAGAGACTAATAGGACGTACGCAAAACACTCGACGGTGTAACGGTAAACCACTTGTCCGTCTCTTGTCTATGTATTGTCCGTAACTATAAAGACACTTCTAAACAAGGGGGTTTGAGGATCAGTGTAAGGAGAGAAACAGAGTTTCAGTTGTGGAAATTGACAAACACAACAAGCGCAACCATGACTTAATACATAATGACCCATAGTAGTACATTGAAACGTTACACCTGCAGAAATGAATCCAATAACATTGTAGAAACTCGAGAATATAGAGGTTTCCATAGGTAGAAGTACCCGTAACGAGGATTGTCGGAGATTCCTTCGTTGACAACTTAATTAAATTGATCTCTAACTTAACTGAATTGGTCGATTCTCTTCTTTTCTCTACAAAATCGGTTCTTTCCCTTTGGACCTTTTCCTGGGATCTCCCACCGGTGTCTCCTAGTAGGAATTAGCGACTAACTTAAGGAGAGAAGTATTGTGGTCAACACGTTACTAAGAGTCAGAAGAATTAGAGACCTCGGGAAAAGACAAAATTGTCAATAACACCTGGAGTGTTTCGAAGACAGGTATACCTAATATCGATTTCATTCTTTAAAAATGTGACTAATAAACAAATATGTTAAATTTTTCTTGTTTTATTTGGGTAATGTACTATTGAATAATTGTATAAAAATACCTTTTATAAAAAGGGGCTTGTTTTGAAATACTACTCACCGGAATAAAACACAAAACGTTTAGTGAGATTGTAGACCGAACTATCCTCTTTCGACCTATAAGTATAGACACGTAAGACATATCTCACATCGAAACATTTTGAGGTGACATATGAGAACTCTCTTAATCTTATATTTCCCGTTTATTACTGAAGAATAATTCTTTTATCAGAAATGAAGTACCTGGGGAACTTTTGTAGCGTCCCCGGTGTTCACCAGGGGTTCGGTGAGAAACTCTTGACGACTCCATCTCAATGGAGAGAGAGGATACGACCAAAAAGTATACACAGTGACGTATACTTTTAGAAGTGTAAATGATTGAACCTACAAGGTCCCCAAAAGAGTCTCTTATTCTTATAGTTCTCCACCCTAGACCCTCAATGGATTGTAAGAAGAGAAACGAATGTATGACACTAGTACCAGTCTGGGTTTCTCTTGGTTCGTAAACTGTGGGAGTGAGTAGATTTGAACTCCGGTATCGGGAAAGATGTGCTACGATTCAAAGAATCGAATCTACTAAATAATCCAGGTAATAAAAAATAAACTACTACCTTTTGTTATCCTACACCGAGTCTTATTTTAGAAACCACTTTTTTTTATGACTTTATTAATGACCTTATTTAATGACACAGTAGGTCCACACTACAAACCATGTACAAGTACGTATAGAATTAACAATATAAAACTTTTATACATAGTCCGCGAGTCAAAGTCAAATAATGCTAACCGACGAGACGTAATTGTTCGAATTCTCATAGTTTCAAGTCTAATTAATACGTCTTATCGTGACTGTCTGAAAATAATATTCGATATAAATTAAACTCGGATGTCTACGACTCATTTTATTATTACTATTTCAATAAATATGAATGTAAAACGAAGATTGAGTTATCAAACGTCACAATTGAAATATCGATTAGAAATATTCCGGACAAGGTTTACCCATAAACCTTGTTTTAAGATAAAGAGTCACTACCTAGTTGTTGACGTTTCGTTCTGTTCTGTGAAACCCTCGATATTGACCAAAGATTTTTAACCACAAACGCAAATCGTTTGGACAGAGGGATTTTCGATGTTCATCTACTTGAAATTCTTTGTTTACCTGTACATCCCTCAAATCAAGGAGTAAGTATGGAGTAGGTTTTACCAACAGACACCATAAACCAGAAAACTCTTAATGACAGGACGAGACAAGTCAGGGAATCCCTCTGTGGTGTAAGAATGGTTGGTACTGGAGAAGGATGAGTAGTCCCTTTCTCCAACTCCAATATTTGACCCTGGGTCTACTACCCCGAACTAATCTTTAGTGCACACTCACGTTCTCCCACTCCGTGTGAAACTCGGATTTAAAGAATGTCTGACATACTGGACCCCCTTAAAAGAATTAGAGACTCGTCAGTGCCAGAAACATCTGACCCTGAACCCCTGACCTCAGTTGTTCTTCTCCCTACATCCCCTGGGTTCAGAGCTCACTTTGTTCCCACGAAATAAACGTTTTTGCGTACAAATATATAGAAGTATGTTCCGTCGAAAACCATCATTTTTTTTTTGACTCGTTTTTGCTTCGGTTCGTTTATTGTTAGAAGTTTCCCGGTCTTTCCTAAGGTATAGGACTCATTCTCCCCGTATTGACTTCTCTAACGTAAATTCATTCCAGTCACTTTCCTCAATGACTTCCCCCAGTGACTTCTCTTAGGTTCGTCCACGGGAAAGAGTAATAGAGTCAGGACTCTTGACACACGTCGAGACGAGTAAGGACAAAAGGTCCTTGACTATTCCTTATCATTTAGGAACTCTTTGCCGTGTGTTTTCTTTTCTTATTGTATAACCTAGGGAATTTCGACTTGCAGGGGACTGTCTCGTAGTCGAAGGTTCTTCTGTAATACAAAGTCCTTCTGTAGTTTCATCGCTATTACACCTTCTACTTTTCCCCCCCTTAGAACTCTAGGTCTCAGCAGACGAACCAAGTGATAAATTATCAGTACGTTATTTTTGAACTTACTTCGATGAATGACATCCCGATCTTTTCTTCCTCGTCTTAGTGATTCCAGGTTATTGGTCAACCTATTAGGTCTCCTTCTTCCCCTACCTACCCTTATAATCTATGAGAGTTTAACGACTTTGACCAATTAACTACAGTAAACTACTCTCCCGTCTTTCTTCCCCGACACACCTCCACATCACCCACTCCGACTTACATTCTTTCACCTATTCTTCCACTCCATTCTTCTTTCCCATTCTGTCATCCCCTTCCCTTTGATCTAGATTCACCTTTCCGGACAATACCGAAGTATATATAATATATAGAACTGGACCTCGAGTGTTCTGTAAACCCTTTGTAGTCAAGAATATGTACACCGTCTACTTCTGTACTCACAGCCATTTCAGTAGGTCCCTCTTTCACGTCATACTCTCTAGACTCTACCCGGAGTTGGTCCCCTTTACTCGACGACGAGACACTTTTTCCTTCCTTATGTTCCTCTGAACGTCGAGAAAGAGGTCCTCCCAGTCCCGTGTGTGTCTGTAAAAATAATTCCTGACATTAATACTACGGCTAATCAAACATTATTCCCTGACTAAACCTCTCTTTTGAATCCCTGTTAGTGTCATCGACCCGAGGACACAGGGAAACCGGGGTCTGTCTACATGACTTGGGGGACCCCTACCTCTTATACCTCGAGTCTACTCAGGGGTTCCCTATCCTACGGGTACACACGTGTCGCGACGGGAAAGTCGGCGGGAAACGTAAAGAAGTCCCTTTTTTTGGTTCGAAAGTCACAGTCGTATTCATCTTCCTACACTGAGACGAGGTCCTCTACTTTCATCGTCGAACCTTTATTAATGTACACTAATAGGGGTTCCCCTTCGGTCGGAGTTCCGTCGACCGTCTTTAGACAACAGAAGGACTCATCGGGTCCCTCCTTAGAGAAACCATAAATCTAACGACGAGTTTTTCAGGTAAGAGAGAGGAGAGAGGTAGAGGACAAGAGTCGGAAATAAGAAGGGTTGAATAAGATAACGAATATATGTATAAAAATCAATGGATAAACCGTAACATATAAGTTTAGAACTTAATACGTTCTAGTAAGAAAAAATAGGTTACATACAAAAGTAAATAAAATGGTTCTAGTAAGAAAACTAAGAATTGTCTAACTTCTCTTTCTGCACCTTAAAGACTGAAGACTAAAAAGATTTATAATTTGTTACGTTTAAACTTATAAGTCTCTTGTTAAGGAATTAGAAACCCAATAGACTTCTCTCTGAAATATCACGAAAATACCACAGTCGAAGCAGAAGTATGGAAATAACGGAAAGTGGACCCAAAGAAGAGAAGATATAAAGAACGTGACATTCGGTGGTTGTAAATAAAAACTCTTATTTCACTACCAATAGCATTATGATGGATGTCGATTATTTATTCGATTATATAAATGACGTGAACATGATACCGGACTCAGTACTTTAAGGGGAAGTCAACAGGACGAGCACACTTGAACGACGACGACGGGAGGAGGAAAGTCAATCTTCCGCTGACTTACGACGTCACACTCATTACGCGTGTTCGGGTCCCCGCACTTCGAGGAACTCACCTTCTCGACCCCGAACTGAGGTACGACCGACCTGGTGTCGTGGATATATCCGTCAACAAAGACTCAGGGGTAGAATCGAGACGACCACCTCGTTAAGACGATAATCGACTCCTTTAATCAAAGTTCAATCTCTACGTAGTCTCCTTGGTGTCAATCATATAACCTCGGTTCTGTTCCCGGGTCCTGAGGACGGGAGTCAGAACACTATAAGATGGGTCTGACAGAGAGATCAGATTAAACGGTGTGAAAATGTATTTTTATCACTACAGCAAAGGACATGATCTGAAAACGTATATAAGAAGAAGAAACATATCCTTTTTCTAAAGAATCCACACCTCCTTCTTGTCTATGTGAAACCAACAAATACCGATCTACAAAGGCTCGAAAATTCCATCGACGAATGACCTTCGACAACGCAATTGGTGATAACTGACCATGTCATTTGCGATCCTTTTTATGGTTCAGTGTAATTAGCACTTAGAAGACCAACAGAGTCTTCAACTTGTACAACCCACCGATTATGTTCGTGTAGCTGGGAATCTCTCGAAGTACTTTTTAATTAAACGTTTTGTCGATAGAAGATTCACCAAAACACTTTTACCAACCTCTGTTTAAAAGTTGGAGTCAAGTCTATTTTCTAAAAATCAAAAATAAAAATATCGACGGTCCGAAAATTCCTTTGTCATATGAATGTTATTTCGTCTGAAAATAATGAAGTGGCATTACATTCAGAATCCTTCTGTTAATATACAAACTACTTTTAATTTATTTAAAAGAGTTGATAATCACTGCGTAGGATTTCTAAGTTTTATCTTTGGTTTTCATACCAAACGGAGTAAGGGGGAAAGGGTGGTGGTGAAGTACAATTCCATAGTAGAAATTTCTCAGTTAAAACTTTTATAGACCGGTTAGTAACCCTTTTCTAAAAAATGTTACTACTATGTTAAAAATTGAATAGAATGATCGAATAATCCATGGTACTATGAACATTTTTAATTACTTGATTTATCACACAATTTCCATGTCCTAACTTTTATTGTAATCAATATAATCACGAAAATTTCGTATATCACACGTAAAAATCTTTGGAATTTTATATGACCTCGAGAAAAGAGGGATGATCGTCGTTAATATATGTATACATATATACACAGACACTATTAAATACAAAAATCCACTTACTATAGTAATGGATTCAAATACATATCATAAAAATTACCATGACTCTATAAAACTTATATACCTGTCCCTCTTCTTTTTGTTCACCACCAATTACTATAGTAAAAAGGATCGATTTCCTTCACTTATTCGTTACAAATAACTAACACAGAACACAAGGTCCGTGAGAGATCCTGCACTGTAATAAATAAACAAACAAACAAAGAGAATTAAATAATATTTTCAGAATACTCTATCTACCATAATAGGGGTAAAATGTTTACTCCTTTTCCTCTATCCTTCTAATTCATTGAACGGACACTAGAGTAGAGACGATTCATCGTCGTATCAGAATTCGTGTTTTGACAACGAGTTTCAGTCCTAAAAAAAGAACACGAATAAAACACCGAAAAATATAATTTTGATCATTTAACAATTCATTAACGAAACTACTTACTTATAGCTAGAAACTTTCGTAGGAGAAGGATAAATCCGAGTATTTGTACGAACGCATAAAACGTGTTCTGTTCGATGTATTGGGTATGTTCACAACACTTGTCCCCAGTTCTGATCAGATGTACTTTTTTTTTTGAATCGATATGCGACAGACGATAGTTGTACCCCAAGGGAAGTGAAAGTCCGGTAAGAAAGAAGACGGAACCTCAAGACGGAAACTGAGTCTTTAACACGAGGTGACACGTCAAGAGAGGTGGGCAGAAATATGGAAGAGTGAAATTTCGTAAATGAGGTGGTACTTCGCCCGACCGTGCAAACACCAGTCAGGAGAAGACCAGGGGTCTCCTCAACGGTACATCCAGACCGTTTTGTTTTCTCATAAAAGGGGTATATGAGTACCAGACAGAAATCAGGTGTCTTGACAAAATCCTTGAACTTCCTGTCAACAAGACCAATGGTGGAGTCAAAAGATTTCTTAATAATTACAGAACAGTAAGAGTTAGATATGGTTACCGTGGGTTATCGGACCTCTGTGTTTAGAAACACATGATAATAAATTAGACCCCAGTGACTTCCAGAAATGAACAGTCTCTTCAGTCGTAAAGGTCGATAAGTCGTCTTTTTTTCTTATTTTATAAAACGTAATCAGTCTTCAACAAGTCTACATATATCTTTCTCAAGTTGTGGTAGTATAGTGTACGTAAAGTATCAGTAGTGACTGAGTCTGACTTTTTATACGTCCGTGAACGGAACACAATGTCTCACGTGGAGGAAGCGATTCTTCGTCCGACAGGAACAGTACAAAAGGCGTACACTGAGACCCGTGAGACCTCAACTCGACAACTTCCTTCGACGAGTGATTAGTCTCCCTCTTTAACGGAATCGTCCGAAGGGTGTCTCTCGGAAGAAGAGTCCAAGACGGTTTTTGGTGTTCTCCGATACGATCCTATGGACTTCCGCACCCATACTCTTATGGAATCCTGTATGCTTGAGTTCCCTCTTACTCTATTTAGGGTTATTTAAGTATCAAAACTAAAACTTCAGATATTCGACAGTTACCGTCAAACGTCCTTTGAAATTATTTTATGACTGTTATTCATCATTCACTGAAAAATTAAAAAGGTCGTATATTGAGGAACTTAAAAGTCTATAGTTCCGGTGTTTCATGGGATCTTTAGTGGCTTAGATCAAGGTAATTCACATATTTGGACCTTGGTTCATTCGGGGAATGAAAAAGTTCTACACACTTCCAGAGGACCACTGAGTCACCATTTCTTAGGCGGACGGTCACGTTCTCTACACCCAAACTAGGGACCTAACCCTTCTAGGGGACCTTTTCCTTTACTGTTGAGTGAGTTCATAAGAACGGACCTTTTTAGAGTACTTGTCTCCTCGGACCACCCGATGTCAGGTACCCCAACGTTTTCTCAACCTATCTTGAATCGTTTATTTGTTATTGGTTGTTGTCATCGTCATCTTGGTACTAGGGACTGGAAATTATTACAACAATAAGACAATAAAGATCAGGTCATTATAGATTCATATGTAAAACTGAGAGGTCTCCCCACTAATAAGTGAACTATTTTAAAAGCAAAACCGGGGGAGTATAACCGTCATAGGCAGATCATAGTGACTTCTCTCTTCCCTCACATCAGTTTTCTGAGTTGTAAGACTAAACTTGTCACCTCTACTGACTTAGACAAAACTAGTCAAGTCAAGTCAGTGAGTCAACACAGACTGAGAAACACTGGGGTACCTGACGTCGTGTGGTCCGAAGGGACAGGAAGTGGTTGAGGACCGTGAATCAGTGTGAGTACAGGTAGTACAACCACTACGGTATGTTGGTAGAGTAAGAGACGTCAGGGGAAGAGGAGGGCGGAAGTTAGAAAGGGTCGTAGTCCCAGAAAAGTTTATTCAGTCGAGAAACGTAGTCCACCGGTTTCATAACCTCGAAGTAGAAGTCGTAGTCAGGAAGGTTACTTATAAGTCCTGACTAAAAGAAATCCTACCTGACCAACCTAGAGGAACGTCAGGTTCCCTGAGAGGTTGTGGTGTCAAGTTTTGGTAGTTTAGAAGGTGTGTCGAAAGAAATATCAAGTTGAAATTGTAGGTATATATTGATCACCTTTTTTGTCGAAACTGATCTACCTTAACACCACAACCTCTTCTGCGAAGTCTCAGGGAACCTGACGTTCCTCTAGGTCGGTCAGGTAGGATTTCCTTTAGTCAGGACTTATAAGTAACTTTCCTGACTACAACTTCTACTTTGAGGTTATGCAACCCGTGGACTCCGTTTCTCGACTGAGTAACCTTTTCTGGGACCACGACCCTTTCTAACTTCCGTTCTCCTCTTCCCCTGCTGTCTCCTCCTCTAACAACCTACCGTAGTTGCTGAGCTACCTGTACTCAAACTCATTCGAGGTCGTCAAGCACTACCTGTCCCTCCGGACCACGTGACGTGAGGTACCCCAGTGTTTCTCAACCTGTACTGACTCGTTGACTTGACTTGACTTGACTTAGATAACCTTTCACTCAGGTAATGAGTAAAATGAAAACGAATTTGAGATGCCACTAACAGACAACACTAAAGTTTATTCAAAATCACCTAAACGGATCTTTACAGGACGGAAAGTAACCAGACCTTCGGTCTGTTCCAATTCCAACTTTTCAACTCTAATACTTTGTATGTATCTGATTTAGTGACTGTAAAGTCCTTACTTATGACTCGACCCATCACGCCCAGTGGCACAGACCGTAGATACTCTTTTACGAAACACGAGAAATAAAGTCAAGAGACAATCAAACGAGTCCGATGACATTGTTTTATGGTACCTAGTCCACCGAATTTGTTGTCAGATTCAACCTGCAGGACCTTGAACCTCCAGAATTCAGTCTCACGGTCGGACCAACCCAAGGCCACTCCTAAGAGAGGGTCCAAACGTCTGCCGACGGAAGAACGACACACGGATGTACCGGAAGGGAACCTTGTACTCATCTTCGCCAGAGAGAGACAGAGAAGAATATTCAGGTACTTAGGATAACTTGATCTTAAGGTGAGAATACTAGAATAAATTAGAAATAGTGGAGAAGTCGTCGGGGTAGAAGTTCATGTCAGGATGACCCCCAATTCCGAAGCTGTATACTTGACTCCCCGTAACCGTTAGGTTACAGACCGTTCAACAAATGATACATTCCACGGTCAAGGTTGACATTATGTTCTCGACTAATTTTATGTATTGAGGTCAAAATTGGAGAGTTATATAGTAAGAGTTCATAAAAAAAGGATCTAAATGGGACCTTCTAAGTTGAGATTAAGAACAATATAATTTCACCAGGAGTCCCCTGACTACGGTTAGAGATTGTAAATTAGTCCAAATACACTAAAAATTTCCGAAACGTCGTGAAATAAACTTCCTGAATACTTAAACTAGAATTTCATATAATTTCGATATAGAGACAAATTATTCATAAATTAAAAATTAGAGATTTATAATCGGTATTAAGACGTCCACACTAGGGTGTTGGTTGAACGTGGGTTTATTACATAAATAGTTAAAGTATACTTCCAAAATATTTAGACCCGAATTACACTTAAGTAATCTTCTGGATTGTCCCTAATTTTATCTTATTTATATAAATTAAAACATTGTTCAAATGTAACTAACTGATTACCGGTGAAATGGCACTTAGTGTCAATTATTAATAGGATAAATAAATTTTGTAATTACGAGATTCTACATACACAGATCGTAACTCGATCGGAAACCCAAATAGTATCCCCTCCTTCATAAATGACGGAAATCCCCAAATAACAGAGTATCCTTTCTGTCAGGTTTTTAGTGTCTCTATGACACAGTTCTCGAGACCCTTTTTTTGAGACGTCAATCCTTAGTTTTGTATTACTTTAGTTTGATTGAGTCTGGTAGTCCGAAATGTATACTGTTGGGAAACTTAAATTACATCCCGTACTTAGAGGAACATTCCGTAAAAATAGGGAGGTTATTTTGAACATTTCTATAAAGTATTAGTATAGTCTTGTCAGATGGAGGAGTCCCTGTGGAAAGAACTCGGAAGTCTGATCTACTTCCGGGGAGTCTATGTTCCAACGGTCTTTTTTTTATATCTTATAGGTTAATTTAGACTTGAAGTCTATTCGTCGTTTATTAAAACATCGTGTTCAATAGACTTTATAACGTATCCTGTATTAAATAAAAAAATACAAAAACCTTTAAGTCTAAAGACATACGTAGGACGCAAAATAAACCATTTAGACCGTTGGGATGGGTCCACATGTCAACGTGTTTTGGCATACGAAAGGAAGAAACGTGGGTTGTCTAAAACATCAATTTATAACGACGTTAACAGTCGTAGCGACTTCGCTAAAACGTCACAAACTAAAGTGACAGACACTGTACGACAGAATCTTTTTGAGAGGACACAAAAGGAAATGAGAGTGTCGGGATGGTATGAGTTTTGTGAAGACTGTGTTCGATACACGCAAAAGGTGTGTAGTTTGTTAAAAGGCTGTGATCGACCTACAGGATGGTAAGTCAAGCCAAGACCATAAAAAAAGTCACCTCATTCGCAGTCTAAGGTGTCTAGTTTCCGAATCAGGGTGTCCCGACGAGGGGGTGTGAACTCTTCAGCCAAAATTCAGATCCACCAAACAATAGAAACGAAGACTCGTTGACCGATATTTGACCCCAAGGGTGCTGGAGGACGAACCTAAACCGTTATACGATCTTACTGTATGTCTTACGTCCCTTTGTGAAAATAAATGACCGAATAAAATTTCCGATATTAGATCCTATGTGCACTTGTCGGTCTGTTTCCCTATGTGTGCCGTTCCAGACCTTCCAGAGTTCGTGTCCTCGCAGACGGGAACTCCTCAACTCCACACGGTGGGAGGACCGTACAACCTATACAAGTGTTGGACCTTCGAGAGACTCGGAGTATGAACCTCCTAAAGACAACTCCAAAATAGTACATCCGTACTCGTCAATAATTGAGGTGAAGGTTGGGAAGAGGGAGAGATCTCTTGTCCCCTATCCCTACTGCAAAGGTTTGGAGATTTATACCGAACCAGAAAGATCGCGGATCGGGGGTAAGTCCACGGGTGGTCCCCAACACAGTAATTACGTTTTCTACGAGTAAAGTGGGTCTTTTACAGTCGCATGAATCCTTGAGATACAGTCGATGATGTTAGTAGTCCTTTAATATTTCCAGAATCTTCGAGAAAGCCCTTAACCCTAGTTTCAGACCTATAATCTTGTTTTCTAAGAGAATCATAGGGATAAATGTTCTCAAAATCCTCGAGAGTCCATGACCCCTGTCTTTTGACACACACACACACATACACACACACATGGAACGATATAAATATAATAGTCAAGTCAAGTCAGCGAGTCAGCACAGACTGAGAAACGTTGGCGTACTTAGCGTCGTGCGGTCCGGAGGGACAGGTAGTGGTTGAGGACCTCAAGTGAGTTTGAGTACAGGTAGCTCAGCCACTACGGTAGGTCGGTAGAGTAGGACAGAAGGGGAAGAGGAGGACGGGGGTCAGGGAGGGTCGTAGTCTCAGAAAAGGTTACTCAGTTGAGAAGCGGACTCTACCGGTTTCATAACCTCAAAGTCGAAATTGTAGTCAGGAAGGTCACTTGTGGGTCTTGACTAGAGGAAATCTTACCTGACCAACCTAGAGGAACGTCAAGTTCCCTAAGAGTTCTCATAAGAGGTTGTGGTGTCAAGTTTCCGTAGTTAACAAACCGTGAGTCGAAAGAAGTGTCAAGTTGAGAGTGTAGGTATGTACTGGTGATCTTTTTGGTATCGGAACTGATCTACCTGGAAACAACCGTTTCATTACAGAGATGAAAACTTATACGATAGATCTAACCAGTATTGAAAGAAAGGTTCCTCATTTGCGGAAGATTAAAGTACCGACGTTAGTGGTAGACGTCACTAAAACATCGGGGTTTTATATTTCAGACTGTGACAAAGGTGACAAAGGGGTAGATAAAGGGTACTTCACTAACCTGATCTACGGTACTAGAATCAGAAGACTTACAACTCGAAATTCATGTATATGATAAAGTGCACATGGAAAATATATCATGACATTTCGAGATTAGTCTCTTCCGTAACCGTGGGGTGAGGTCATGAGAACGGACCTTTTAGGGTGCCACCTCCTCGGACCATCCGACGTCAGGTACCCCAGCGATTCTCAGTCTACACTGACTCGCTGAAGTGAAAGTGAAAAGTGAAAGTACGTGACTTCTTCCTTTACCGTTCGGTGAGGTCACAAGAACGGACCTCTTAGGGTCCCTGCCCCTTCGGACCACCCGACGGCAGACACCCCAGCGTGTCTCAGTCTGTGCTGACTTCACTGAATCGTCGACGTCGTTGTCATTTCGAGATTATAATTGTAAAACAGACAACGAACTCATTTTCTTTGATCACTATGACTTAAATCGTGGTTTGTTAACCCTGAAGTATGTAAACCACGAATTAATTTAATATTTACTTCATATTAGAAAATCATTCAATAACCCTTATATCGTCAAATTAAACTTGAACGAATAAAGTTCGAGTTTAATTTATCATAGGACTTATAATGGACCGTTGAGAATGGACTCTCCGGAAACTGAGAAAAGTTCCATCACGGAAACACGAATTGGTATACTTGTGTATACGTATATCAATCATTTTTAATCATTTTCATTTTTAAACCACTTTATGTCTTCGTTAAAGTACCTTCTTTTATAAGTTGTTCACTAACATATTACAAGTTTTGGATGTATATAGTTTTATGAACACAGATATTACTACTTTTAAAGATCTAGGGACAAACAAACTTAAGATTTTAAGTCAAGGATAACTTAACGGAAAACCTTTTTAGATTCGTATTTTCTTAAAATCTACTCGATAAGTATAGACATACTGTTTTAGTCAACATTGTCTTGACAAGGGTTTTAACACTCTTCGTTTCGGAGAGACATGTTTAGTCCGTTTTGACTCTGTTAGACAAGTTAATATAAAATAAAAGAGTCATGTCAATCAACGGGAGTTTTATTGACCGGACTAGTAATATGGTTATCCGTACATCAGTTTTTCTCAGTTGAAATACACCCAGATCTAAAGTAAATGTCCCAGGATACAGAACTTATATCATTCGAGAATTATTTACAAACGACTTTCGTATACGAAGTTGATTGTATAATTCTTTCATATAGAAAATATTAAATTACCGGGTCCCATTGAGATGAAGTCAATCGTACCAAAAATTTTATACTTGACATTTGATATTTTACCTAAAGAAGGAATTACATTTAAAAAATCGGGAAACTCAACGATGGCCATAAACCATCGTATCGTTCCAGACAAAGTTACTTCGAGCACTTGTAAGAAAAGAAAAAAAAGCGAGACTAAAACGACGAAACAAAACTTTAAAGAACCCTAAGAACACTTAGGATTCGAGTAAAATTGTCTCCGGGGAATCGGGACCTACCCTTCAGGAAAAACTTGGTTTGTCAGTAACCAAGTAAAGTCGGAAACCCGGTACAAAAGACACTGAGGAGACTAAAAAGAGACCTTAATTAATAAGGGGTCAATAAGGAAGAGACTGACTTTAGACTTTCAGAGTGAGTCACTCGGGGAAAAGACTGGATCGAACCAGGAAACACGAATAAACCTAGATCAGGAATTGGGAGTTTGTTCAGAGTCAAAAGGTAGGACTAGGCAGAACTCTACCGTGAAGTCCAGAATAATTATTAAGAGACCGATGTACTGGGTAAGTCAGTGTTCCTGAAGTAATTGAGGACAATCCGTGGGTGGTACACCATCACCGAAAAAGGAAATGAACGGACTCCTTAGACAGTGGGTCTGTCAACTATAAAACAAACGAACGAAATAAAAACCGGTACGACCCAGAAGTAACGACGTGCCCAAAGAGACCAACACCATTCACCCAGATGAGAAACGACACTACACACTCGAAGAGTACCATCATCGAAGAGATCCCACGTACTCAAAGTCATCGACACCACGTACCCGAAGTCATGAACTCGTCCGAGTCATCAAGACCAACCGTCCGAGTCAACGGGACTTCGTACATCTTAGAAGGGTCTAGACCCTAGCTTTAGTACAGGGGACGCAACCGTCCCTCTAAGAATTAGTGGACTGGTGATCCTTTCGGGGGATTCACCCACTAAATTATAATTACCAATTAGAATTGTAATTGTGTCCCATTATGACTTCAAGTGACTCCAATTCACTCAATTGTTCCTTCCTGTGTTCCGATCGAAGTTCTTCAGAAACTAATCTTGAGTCCAGAGAGACGGAAGTCTCGCTTTAACCCGAGACATGGAACACCTTGAAACACAAACGAATAAAGAAGTCAGGTAGTGGTCGACTTGGTAACCTGGAAGTCGGTTTGAGTGGCTTGAAAAATCCGACAGCGTTTGTTTCACGGGTAAAAAGCTCACCAGTGGTACTTATAGGAGACGGTGATTTCATTCTAAAATAGAGGGAAGTTTAATTGAAAGTCCTCTTACATCGTACTTAAGGTCTATTCGATAAATTTATACGTTCACATTCAGAAATTATACCTGATTAAATCTAGTCTGTAAGTCTTAGACAAAGAAGACCCCCACAAGACAGTGATCTTTCCGTCACGACTCAATTTACTCCTACATAACCGAGGGGTACCTGTGGTTATTACTGTTCCGTTAAGTTAAACCTTGTAATCGGGAGAGTTAATACCAAACCTTCTTTTAACCTTGAGTTAAGGTTTCTTATGTATGTGTACACTTAGTCGATGACCATGATTAGAGAGAGATCTTTATACCTGAGAGACAAAAATCTTCATATCTTATTCTTAAAATGATGAATCCTTAACTCAAGTGACTAAGACTTGTACACTTTAAACGAAATTAGGAGACGGAGACACCAAAGTTCGGTTACTCCTCCGTGAAGAGTCAACAATTCGACACGTACGGGGCACCTGTTAATTCTTCCCCTACCAGGAGAGACTTCACGACGGTCCCCGTCTAGTTACGACGGACTATGGTTGGTAGATCTCTCGACTAACAACCGACTGACGGACCACAACAGAAAACAAGAATCGTTTAATCCCCAATAAGTCCCAACCTGACCCCACACCAACTCTCCATTTGGAAGAGTACCGGAGTGGATCATTTATTAGAGAAATCGTCAAATTCAGTAATCTTCGATCTCTAGACAACCATAATTTTATTGAAGGTTTTTGTCAGGTCAGTCGTAGAACAGAATATTCGGTTTCGACAAAAACGTGTTGACTAATCTAAATATGGACGAAATACAATTTTGACGTTCGGTCGAAACAGTTTCAATTGAAATATCAACCCCTATTTATTTTCGATTAGTCCAGAAAATTTTCGACAGGTCAATAAATAAATAAATTGGTCACGACAAAACGTCTGACTGTCTAGGACTTTATTGTCTACGTAACATTTAAACTTAAAAGAAAGAATACACAAAAGAAAGAAAGTGTAATCAAAAGAATACATGTCTCAGAATTTTAGTCTTACCATAAATCCGTAGTAGTTTAAATTGACAAACAAACCATATCTTTAAGAGGAATAAAGGGTTTGTTCACCGATTGATGTGACAGAAGGTTATTACTCTGGGAGTACTGGTTGAGTAAAGAACGAAATCGTCAAAATTAATAATCATTCAAGAAAAAGAAACGTACATAGCCCAAAAAAGTAAGGAAAAGGAAAGAAAGGACCAAAAAAAAAAAAAAAAAAAAAAATTCAAGTTTACGAGACATACACTGAAACCTCTGTCTTTTATTTTAAATTTTATGTCTTCTGAATGGATTTCACAAAGTTAAGTTATACAAGTTTTATGAGATGATCCATCGTAACCTCTGTCTGTTCTTTGTCTATTTTGTATTAGGAATAAGAGTCCTTATAATCTTAAGTTTTCTTTATTATTAATTTTTATCGATGTAAATGTTAATTTGTAGTTTTCATTACTATATCTGTAACGTACGATATCCTGAACATCTTATTAGTCCTTGTGTAAGAATATCTACTACTCCAAACACAACTCGGAACCTCCTATCTTTTTTAAATCAGTCCAACAGTCCCTCAGAAAAAAAGCCCTTTGACTCCTTTCACTAAACCGACTTGAGTCTCCGGATGAAACATCTGTTGACTCTTCATCTATCTCATCCATTCTGACCTCGTTTAATGTATATTTTCAGAAACAAACGACATCTTACTAACCCCCTCTATACTTTACGAAAGACATGGTTCCCTTCTGAGAGGGAATATCAAAATACACAATAACACATCAACTCAACAGGTCATACCATTGGGGATGGGTGTCCACCGATAACTCGTAAACTTTACGATCAGACTTAACTGTACACGATATTCATCTTTTGTGTAAGACTGAATATTTTCAATTATACTTTTACATTTTGTAATTACTAAAAATAGAAATAATGTATATTTATACCATTAGAAACCTATATAACTCAATTTATTTTATAATAATTTCAAAGAAATGTTGATATATAAAAATTATATCGATTATTTTTCAAATTTTATCTTAGAAACAGAACGTAACGTAACCAGAATCCGTTGTGATCACATTTTATGACATTAGATAAGTTGAAAAATCAACATCCGATGGATCCAGATAGTAAACTTTGGTTCAGTTACTAGTTTCCTTGAGTTGTGTAAAGTCCTTCTTTCTGAAAGAGCTCACGACTGGATTTAAACGGGTATTATTTCTGAAACCCAAAATAATAAATGAAACGATAGACAAGAAAATATATATTTAAACTATCTTGGATAACAAATATGACGTGGACAGATTTTAAGCTTCACTTTATCTCTTGATTCTTTTAATTAATAAAGTAGTGTATTCTGAAAAAGTTTTCGTCAGATCTTTCTTTTGAGAATTTGACATAAGGAAACACTATAGTGACAAACTAAGACTTTCATTCTTCTTGTACACATGTAATTCTCGGATAAGTCAAGTCAAGTCAAGTAAGCGAGTCAAGTCAGCACAGGCTGAGAACCACTGGGGTACTTAGAGTCGTGCGGTCCGGAGGGACAGATAGTGGTAGAGGGACTCAAGTGAGTCTGAGTCCAGGTAGCTCAGGCACTACGGTAGGTCGGTAGAGTAGGATCCAGCAGGGGAAGACGAGGACGGGGGTTAGGCAGGGTCGTAGTCTCAGAAAAGATTACTCAGTTGAGAAACGTACTCCACCGGTTTCATGACCTCGAAGTCGAAATCGTAGTAAGGAAGGTTTCTTTAGGGTCCCAACTAGAGGAAGTCTTACCTGACCAACCTAGAGGAACATCAGGTTCCCTGAGAGTTCTCAGAAGAGGTTGTGGTGTCAAGTTTTCGTAGTTAAGAAGTCGCGAGTCGGAAGAATTGTCAGGTTAAGAGTGTAGGTATGTACTGGTGTCCTCTTTGGTATCGGAACTGATCTGCCTGGAATCAGCCGTTTCATTACAGACGAAAACTTATATGATAGATCCAACCAGTATTGAAAAGAAGGTTCCTCATTCACAGAAAATTAAAGTACCTACGTTAGTTGTAGACGCCACTAAAACCTCGGGGGGTTTTATTTCAGACTGTGACAAAGGTGACAAAGGGGTAGATAAACGGTACTTCACTACCCTGGTCTACGGTACTAGNTGAAAAAGTGAGAGGAGAAAGTGAAAGTAGTTCTCCGAAAAATCAAGGAGAAGTGAAAGATGGTATTCCCACCACAGTAGACGTATAGACTCCAATAACTATAAAGAGGACCGTTAGAACTAAGGTCGAACACAAAGAAGGTCAGGTCGCAAAGAGTACTACATGAGACGTATCTTCAATTTATTCGTCCCACTGTTATATGTCGGAACTACATGAGGAAAAGGAGAAACCTTGGTCAGACAACAAGGTACAGGTCAAGATCGACAACGAAGGACCGGACGTATGTCTAAAGAGTTCTCCGTCCAGTCCACCAGACCCTAAGGGTAGAGAAAGTCTTAAAAGGTGTCAAATAACACTAGGTGTGTCAGTTTCCGAAACGTATCAGTTATTTCGTCTTTATCTACAAAAAGACCTTGAGAGAACGAAAAAGGTACTAGGTCGCCTACAACCGTTAAACTAGAGACCAAGGAGACGGAAAAGATTTTGGTCGAACTTGTAGTCCCTCAAGTGCCAAGTTCATAACGACTTCGGACCGAACCTCTTAAAACTCGTAATGAAATGATCGTACACTCTACTCACGTCAACACGCCATCAAACTCGTAAGAAACCGCAACGGAAAGAAACCCTAACCTTACTTTTGACTGGAAAAGGTCAGGACACCGGTGACGACTCAAAAGGTTTAAACGACCGTATAACTCACGTCGTGGAAGTGTCGTAGTAGAAAGTCCTAAACTTTATCGAGTGACCTTAAGGTAGTGGAGGTGATCGAAACAAGTATCACTACCAAAGATTCCGGGTAAACTGAAGTGTAAGGTCCTACAGACCGAGATCTAATCACTACTGTAGTAGTACTAATAGACCCAGCACTTCTAGAAAAAACATGTAGAGAAGGCACATAAGAACGGTAGAGAAGAATTATAAAAGACGAAGACAATCTAGGTATGGTAAAGACAGGAAATAGCTCGGGTAGAAACGTACTTTACAAGGGAACCATAGAGATCAAAAGAACTTCTCTAGAGATCAGAAAGGGTAAGACAACAAAAGGAGATAAAGAAACGTAACTAACGATTTCTTCCGAAAGAATAGAGAAGAACGATAAGAAACCTTGACACGTAAGTCTACGAATATAAAAAGGAAAAGAGGAAACGAAAAGTGGAGAGAAGAAAAGTATCGATAAACATTCCGGAGGGGTCTGTCGGTAAAACGAAAAAACGTAAAGAAAAGGTACCCCTACCAGAACTAGGGACAGAGGACATGTTACAGTACTTGGAGTAAGGCATCAAGTAGTCCGTGAGATAGTCTAGATCCGGGAATTTAGATAAAGAGTGAAGGTGACATATTAGTATTTCCTAAACAAAATCCAGTATGGACTTACCAGATCGCTAAAAGGGATGAAAGAAGTTAAACTCAGACTTAAACCATTATTCCTCAAGTACTAGACTCGGTGTCAGTCGAGGGCCAGAACAAAAACAACTGACATATCTCGAAGAGGTAGAAACCGACGTTTCTTATATTAGTTAGACTAAAGCCACAACTGGTAGACCACTCCAGGAACACATCTCAGAAGAGAACACAACAACCTTCTCCCACAAACGATACTGGTCACGTAAAAGAACCGTTTTGAGCTAATCAGAAACGGGACGAAGTAAGACGTAAGGTTCCGGTTTAAACGGACAATGAGGTCCACAAAGAACTGAAGGATGAAAACGTAAGGTCAGGGGATCTTACTTTCACTGTAGAAAAAACCCACAATCAAGATTTTCCAGAACATCCAGAAGTATTTTGGCAAGTTGAAGTCAAAGAAGTCGTAATGACCAACCCCGTATCTGAACTTATTGACACTGTAACTTACCAAACGGCACCTCTGCTTGTCTCTAGTAAGACAGCAAAAACTCTAACGTAGGTTCATGACGTAAAGCCTGAGAAAACAACTGGTACTACCGATGAGGTAAAGAAGACTCCCTAAGGACGGACGACATCATCTATATTACCAGTAGACTCAATTTAAATGGGTAAGGTCAGGGAAAATCAAGTGACTAAGGATCTTACAGCTGCAAGTGAGAACGGTAGAGGACAAACTGGTGAAGGTTAAACGGAACTAAGTACCTGGACTGTAAGGTCCAAGAATACGTTATAACGAGAAATATCGTAGCCTAGAACGAAGATAGTGGTCAGTGCAGGTGTTGACCCATAACAAAAACGAAACCGAGGTAGGGAAGTAAGAAAGACCTCAATAAAGAGGTGACTAGAGGTCATCGTATAACCCGTGGATTACTGGACCCCTCAAGCAGAAAACCATAGGATAGTAAAACGGAAAAGTATGACTAGTACCTCAAGAGTTCCGTTCTTATGACTTCACCGAACGATAAGGGAAGAGGTCCCCTGGTGTAAGACAGTCTGGAAAGGTGGTACTGGACGGGCAGAACCCCACAGGGCGTCCGTACCGAACCAAAGTGACTCAATCTGTTCCGACACCAGGATCACACTAATCTAACTGATCAAAAGACACTCATACCAAAGTCACACAGCCGGGAGACTACGGGAGAACGTTGTGGATGGTAGAATGAACCCAAAGAGAATGGAACCGTACCTCGTAGAGAAGTGCCGACGAGGTCGTTTCGTGTCGGCGATGCGGAATGGAACCTGCTCCCCATAGAGGAATGGTGACGGCAAGGACTGGAAGTTGCACCCTATCGAAGAGATCCGGGAGGACACGGACGCGTCGGTGGCGAGGAGTCCAACGAGGAGGGACGGTGACCGGGACCGGAGCCTGCACCCACCGAGGAGGGTCGACGGCGGGGACCGGAGCCCGAGACGCACCGAGGAGTCCCAGTGGTGGAGACCGGAGCCCGCTCTCCACCGAAGAGGCCCGACGGGGACTGGAGGTAGCGCCTCACAGAGGAGGGCCGGCGGTGACCGGAGCCTGCGTCCCATCGAGGAGAACCGGTGGCGGGACTGGAGCCTGCGCCCCACAGAGGAGGACCGACGGGGGATAATGACGTTAATAAAGAGTTGTTCGACACGATTACTCTCTCATTTTACCTGTGTTGAAGGTCGGAGGCAACAAAAAACAAAATTTAGTCAAAATAATAAAGACCGGAATGAACACTAACATTTTTTATATATATTTGTTACGTAAAAGTAATATCTTTCAATCTTATATTCCTATTAGAATAAAGGAAAACGTTTATTTTATTAGACAATTGTAGTCAAACCGTTAACAGAGAAACGCACATATATTATTTTTACCCTAATTCGTTAAATATTAATTAAAACAAATATATAATTGCAAATAAATATTTGAAAAAAAAGACCCAGGTATTTCCACACAGACCCGAAGGGACCCCCAAGTATACCATTTCTTAGACGGATGTCAGGTCCTCTCCTCCCAAACTAGGGACCCAGTCCTTCCAGGGGACCTCCTCTCGTACCGTTGGGTGAGGTCATAAGAACGGACCTCTTACGGTACCAGTCTCCTCAGACTGCCCGATGTCAGGGACCCCAACGTCTCAACCTGTACTGACTCACTGATCGTGAAAGTTTTCATACAAATTTTGTCACCCGAAAGCTCAAAAATTATAGTCGTCACATGAAAAAAACGTTTGTTTTCGAAATAAGGTTTCAGGTCATATATTTTAGTTATTTTCGTTCTGAGTAGACCGACTCTCCATCCCACCCCTGGACCTTAGGAGGGTTCAACCCACCGGGTAGAGGCGTAGACTTCAGACTTCGTGACTCCTCGTGTCAGATCTCTACCGAGAAGACGGGGTCGAACAGAGGGACTACACACACACACGAAATAAGTTCCCTGATTAAGAATGGATTGTACGATATTTTTATAAAGAGTGAACTTTCAAAACCACCAGTAGTAAGACCATACAGTTTTACAAATGGAAAATGTAGTAGACAAAACGAAGAATCAGACAGTATTTTACCGGAATCTGTACTCTGCCACTTCGAGGTCCTAAGTTTGCTGCAAAATCGATTATCATTATAGTGAGGTACTCACACATAATTCAGTGCAGTCAGTATAGACTGAGAAACGTTGGGATACCTGATATCGGGCGGTCCGAGGAGACAGTCACCCTAAGAGGTCCGTTCTTATGGCCTCACCCAACGGTTCGGGAGGAGGTCCCCTAGAAGGACTGGGTCCCTAGTTTGGGTGTAGAGAATACAGAGGACGTGACCGGTTGCCCCTTCGGGTTTTCAGTGAGATAAGTATATGTTTATTTACTGATAAAAGTCTCTGTCGTCGAAAGTCAGAGATCATCAAAACTATGAAACATCATTCAATAAATAAATAATTTATATAATAACCGAAAAGTCTTTCTGGTTTAATTTTCCTTTCAGTCCTTTTGACACTAATCCTAGTCGTCCTTGGATAATAAAGTTGTTAGTAGAAAAACATTACACTTCATAACGAACTTGGAGACTACAAGTAAACGAGATGAAAAAGAACTAGGAAACACAGAAATTAATCTAATTTTGTTAAAAAATTTTTATTATGGTGGGGACCTAGAATCGAACGTTAGTCGAAATGAATTCACGGCTATATCCCGACACGGAAGAATAATAATAACAACCACAATACCATCTCTAATATCAACAGGAATAACAACAACGACGATTACTTACTTTCATAGGTCGACTCGTAAGATACGTAAACTTTCTTAGATCGACACATTTACCCTAAGGTGAACCGAAGGACGACAGGTTAGATGAACTTTCTCGAAACATCTTTCACATAAAACCATCGGTAAGACACTTGTGTTCCCGTGGTGACTACTACACTTTTTACGCATAATCTTGTTTCATTCCTCTTCCGTAAAGTTATGAAAAGTTTTCCTTTTGCAACAATTACTAAACGGTCCAACACAATTCACCATCTTTCATCTTACTGAATGATGAATTTTTTATATATATATATTAAAAATGAATCGATTCTCAAATGAATAATGACAACAACAAGTCAGCGAGTCAGTACAGACTGAGAAACCCTGGGGTCCCTGATGACGTGTGGTCCGGAGGGACAGGAAGTGGGAGAGGGCCTCGAACGAGTTTGAGTACAGGTAACTCAGTACTACCAACTACGTAGGTTGGTAGAACAGGAGACAGTGGGGGAAGAGGAAGACGGAACTTGGAAAGGGTCGTAGTCCCAGAAAAGATTACCCAGTCTAGATACATGTAGGGATTTGTAATTTTTATTTTCGTGTAAAGAGAATCGTGTCCATTACAAAAGGAAACCTCTCGATTAATACAACAAACTTATAGACAAATTACAATTCTACAATACCGAGGGTAGAAAGATTCTATATTTGATCTATATTGTAAATGTATTTTGAGTTTATCATATTTAACATATAACATAAAATTTTTCTCCAAAAATGTATCTTTTATGAGTTCTCTTATAAGGAATTCAAACATCAAAATATCTTCGTCGATATTCCCGTGTAACAACTGGGAGACCATAAGTTTGGGTACCAGGTGTACCATCCACTCGCATAAAGATTTCTATTAAGTCCTCCACAATAAATTACACTTAGGGGATCAAAGGGTATTACAGAATGTTCTAACTCTCTAATAATAATAGATACTTAAGCTATATTAACCATACGAAGAGTAAACCCATTGGGTTTATTCCCTTCACAATAATGGATTTATATCGACAAACCAGCGTCACCATTTCGAAAAGAACTGACATATGAACTATCTACTTCTACAAAGTATTTTTTTACATTCACAATTAACTAAAGGAATTTTACATAATAAAATTCCAATTATCATATAAGTTAGATTTAAGATTTAGACTTTAAACGTAGACATTATCATATAAGTTAATTTAATACACAGATTTTATACTACCTATTTTACGTTTTATATCGTCACTTACCAATGATAATTTGAGTCGGGACTATTGTGACTGAAAGAAAATGGACCTCCACAATTTCTTTTAAGGGTAACGGGGACCGAGGAGTAGGTACGGTCGGAGAAGGACCTGATCAGTTGTCTTCTTTTATCATTTAACGGTAAAATTTTGGTGAGGAGTTAATGTTTATCAGGAACGAAAGAAAACGAATTGGGGAACTTTTGGTAAAAAGCATAGACGGGTTTCGTCTAGAATTCCGACACGAAGATTCTGGACGTAAGAAGAGTGGTTACAGTACCAAACTTCCTAGGTTTGGGAGTGTGACTACGTGCAGCTCCATAGAAACATCAGTCACAGTACCTTGTCTTTCTTCCCTTCTTGATCTCAAATTTTCTAGACACAAGTCCAAATGAAACCCATCTAATAACCTTATTAAGCCAATTATCTGACGAAATCTAAAAGTCCACCGCGATCGCCGTTTCTTGTGTGGACGGTTACGTCCTTTGTATTCTCTGTGTCCAAGGTAGGGACACATCCCTTCTACGGGATCTCTTCCTGTGCCGTCGGACGAGGTTATAGGAATGGACCCTTTAGGGTAACTGTCTCCTCGGACCACACGATGTCGGGTCTCCTAACGTTTCTCAACCTGCACTGACCGACTGTCGACGACGACGATTCAGTGAAGTCAGTACAGGCTGAGACACACTGGGGTATCTGTCGTCGGGTGGTCCTAGGGGACAGGGACCCTAAGAGGTCCGTTCTTACTGACCGACTGTCGTGTGTGTGTCTTACGAAATCCGACAAAGGGTACACCAACATTTCTATTAAAATGTAATCAACGAAAACGAACGTACACGTACGATTCAGTGAAGTCAGCACAGACTAAAAAACGGTTGGACGCCTGATATCAAGTGGTCCGAGGAGACACGTAACCGTCCACCCAAGAAATGGTAAACGTACGATCGATTCAGTGAAGTCAGTATCGGCTGAGACGTTAGAGTATCTCACTTCGGACGGTTCGAGGAGACAGATACCTTAAAAGATCCGTTCTTATGACCTCACCCAACGGTAAAGGAGGAGGTCCCCTAGAAGGACTGGGTCCCTAGTTTGGGTGTAGAGAACACAGAGAACTTAACCACCCGTGTAACAAATGGTGATCGTGGTGGAATATATAAAAATTTACTAAATTTAAAACCTTTTGTGAATTGTGTACGTTTTATTTCATAAGAAGGGGTGGGAGAACTAACGACTAGGTAACTGGTTTCGACCTAGGATGATGAAAAAAAAAAAGAAGTTCCACTGTCCGGAAAGAGAGTCCTGTTTTTATCCTGTTTCGGGTGAGAATAGTGTATTTGTTTGAATACGTTTTTTTAGTTAGGAGCCAATATCTAGATAGTACTGACCCAAATCGGTCTGAAACCTCATTAACGAGTATAATAGTCACATCCTTTCAGAAACTTAAGACCTTCCAAACTTACATCTCCACTCCAAGAGTGTGGGGTCGAAAAGTCTAGTTCATTTAACGAATGGAAGCCACCTCTTCTTATCGAGACTCTAATATTAGTTCAACGACTACGAAGGTAGGAGACTTAAAGGTACTTCATTTTCCAATTAGAACTACATACTTACAAAAGAAAGATTTTTTACGTTTAACAGTCGGACCGGGTCCAACTCCGTCTTGACACTCTTTCCGCACCACACGGAAGGTCAACCGATGGACAATCATTCCAGGTGTCTGAGGACCCAGACTTAAAGACATCCTGTGACTATATAGACTACACAAAGGGTATCATAACTTACGAACCCTAAAGTAGAAGAGTCACGGTCAGATAGACAGAGGATTTGACTCTTAACCACATTATTCAGTCAAGTACGATCATACACAATCACTGTCTTTTACTCTTGAGTTGGTCCAAGGACCTAGTTCATTGTCTAAAAATTTGGAGCCAGAAGATTTCTCATATGGATAATACTACTAAATTAGAGAAACTCTGTTAAAGTCCGTGGTAAAGTCCGTACCACCCTCATTACTTGAAACTGGAGTAGTCTCACAAAAGTGACATAGAGGACGTATTTAAAGGGACTTAGGTCCCTTAGATTACCATTTGACACCGTAGTTGGTGTGACTTTAAAAGATAAGTAAACTTTCATTAAAAACCCCCCGTATTACTTAGATGTCCTACGGAAATTCACCAAGAATCGATCTATGTCACATTAGTTTTAGGATATCCCTTGAAAGTTTAGTACCCATTAAAAGAGAGGCGTGGGAAAGGTGTTCTAAAATACAAGGATCTACTCTTATACCCACCTCTGACCACATGTACGTACATACGAACGGTTTTAAGTCGTGAGGAGAGAGGACACTCCTCGATCAACTTGACTTAGGGGTCCTTCTTAAATTTATCGTGTATTCTAAAATTTTTGTGCATAAGTCCAACTTGTCAATATCAGTCCATTATGTAACAATTTACTAATAAAATTACTACCTTTTTATAAAGGTTGAAGAATGTTTTGTCCAATATCCTGGACTTTAAACCAACCATTTCAATTCCATTTATAGTAGATTACAATCCTTTAAATTTTTATTTATAGTCTTCGGAAAAGTAAGAAGAGACGTTACTAGTGGACGGATGTTTACCATACTACTTTTTCCAAAAAGTCAAACATTAGTCTTCTGGACCCAAAATCCTAGTCGATGACGAATGATCGAAACACTAGTGCCCGAGTGACGAATTAAAGAGATACAGACGTAAAAGAATGAGTATTGTAGTCTGACAACCTTTTTTAGTAAAGGTTTCGTGTACGTTTAAAGTCGTATATTATTATCCACTGGATTCTTAGTAAGAGTCAGTAAAATAATCTCCATTTCTTCATAATTTTTTGTTTAACTACATAGATTTAAAGTAGAAAAAACTACCATCGCCATCACCGCAAAAGTCATGATGAATTTTCTATAATATTCTGGAGGTTCTTTTAATCGGTACCCACACCTTTCTACCTTACACCTACCTCTTCAATCTCCTGTCTATCAGTTGATGAATTATTAACTCTTTATGGATACAACGTAAAATCTGTACAGGTCTTTACCTAGGTAAAAATCCATTTACATAAACCGGTGATGAAAGTAAAAGAAAGAAAGAAAAGAATTCGGCATTTGATAACAAGGTCGGTTTGACAGAGATTTTAGTTTCAATCCTAAATGTATTAAAAAGTCTTATATTATATTTTCTATCGATAACACTTTACGTCTAAACACGACCAAACCCTCACTTTCTAATCTAAAGATTTAATATGCGTACCTTGACAATGTTTTACGATGAAGTCTTTTTCGATCTCCGTCTTAAAAAATCAATAATTCAATCTTATGTAAGATATAGACTAAAAAGTACTCGATCTGTAACACAACCGACATAGATGACGAAAAAGTATAGAGACCTCAACCGGTATTAAAGTATTTTTTTAATAGAATCGAGAAAATGTGTATCAAGAGAAACCCATATAAAACATAAGATTTTATAACGATCTTATATATAAAACATTTTTGACGTGCCTTCGTTTTTATTTTTTCAGACCTTACTGTTTTTGTTTAGAAAACAGATGTAACATTATAAAGTTAAAACCTCTGATACTACCGTAAGGATTCAAATTTTGAAATAGACTCAGTGACAAATGATAAAGTTATTCATCCATGATCTTAACTCTTGATTACTTTAAATATTTCTTTTGAGACCCACTAAAGGGGGTGATACACAAAATGTTTAGGATTAGTTAATAAGGTCCTTTCGTATTCAAGTCAGTGAGTCAACACAGGCTGAGAAACGTTGGGGTACTTGGCGTCGTACGGTCCGGAGGGACAGGTAGTGGTTGAGGGCCTCAAATGGGTTTGAGTATAGGTAACTCAGCCACTACGGTAGGTTGGTAGAGCAGGAGACAGCTGGGGAAGAGGAGGACGGGAGTTAGAAAGGGTCGTAGTCCCAGAAAAGTTTACTCAGTTGAGAAACGTAGTCCACCGGTTTCATAACCTCAAAGTCGAAGTTGTAGTTAGGAAGGTTGCTTGGGAGTCCTGACTAGAGGAAATCCTACCTGACCAAACTAGAGGAACGTCAGTTTCCCTGAGAGTTCGTAGAAAAGGTTATGGTGTCAAGTTTTTGTAGTTAAGAAGACACGAGTCGAAAGAAATATCAGGTTGAGAGTGTAGGTACATACTGGTGACCTTTTTGGTATTGGAAATGATCTACCTGGAAACGACTGTTTCATTATAGAGACGAAAAATTATACGACAGATCCAACCAGTATTGAAAGGAAGGTTCCTCATTCGCAGAAAATTAAAGTACCGACGTCAGTGGTAGACGTGACTAAAACCTCGAGGTTTTTTATTTCGGACGGTGACAAAGGTGACAAAGGGGTAGATAAGTGGTACTTCACTACCCTGACCTACGGTACTAGAAACAAAAGATTACAACTCAAAATTCGGTTGAAAAAGTGAGAGGAGAAAGTGAAAGTAGTTCTCCGAAAAATCAAGAAGAGGTANTAAGTTAAGAATGTACTGTCATATGTACAATATTAAGGGTAAGAGGGTTTAGTAGGGTGGGAGAGGGAGAGGGAGACTCAGGTTTTCAGACCATATGTGTAGACACAGAAAAAAGGACAGAACGTATGTCCCAGCAGTAACGGTAGAAGGATTTAAGGTATATATACACAATCATATGACATAACCACAAAAAGAAAGACCGAATGAAGTGAGACATATTAACCGAGGTCAAAGTGGGTAGAGTAGTCTTGACTAAGTTTACTTAAGAAAAATTGCCGACTTATTATGAGGTAACACATATACATGGTGTCGAAAGAATAGGTAAGTAGACGACTACCTGTAGATCCAACGAAATTCGGTTGAAAAAGTGAGAGGAGAAAGTGAAAGTAGTTCTCCGAAAAATCAAGAAGAGGTATTTCATCAATTTTTAAACTTTGTCTTGTCCCTACACTTCCCTCTACTATCATACTCTAGATAGAAAACTCATTTCTTATCAGAATCACTTCAATTGATCGAGTTACCATTTTATGAAAATTCTCGATTCTGATAAGTTGTTTCTTTTCCACGACCTCATAGTATTAAGGTTTCGTTTTCCATGATCTCATAGTACCGAGTCCGTCATTTGTCAGGTGGACGTTATTCCCTCTGGACCGAAGTTCGGAACCCAACCCTTTTAGAGGACTTCGTCCCGTACCGTTGGGCGAGATCATAAGAACGGACCTCATAGAAGTATCTGTCTCCTGGGACCACCCGATGTCAAGTACCCCAGTGTTTCTCGACCTGTACTGGTTCACTGATTCATGTCGTGTGTCGTTCTGACAAGTTGTTTCTTTTCGATGACCTCATAGTATTTAGTGTTTCCATGTATCGGGTGTGACTGATAATTATACAACATAGAATAAAATACCCGAAGGGATCACCGAGTCACCATTTCATAGGTTGGTGTCATGTCCTCTGTATCCAAGTTAGGGACCCGGTCCTTCTCGAGGACCTCTTCCTTTACCGTTGGGTGAGGTCATAAGAACGGACCCCTTAGGGTACCTGTCTCCTTTGACCACCCGATGTCAGGTACCCCGACGTGTCTCATCCTGTTCTGAATCGCTAATTTGGTAGAACAAAATTAATATCCGTCAAAATTACCTGTATCCCTTCTTTTTCAACAAAACCGGTAGTGTCCCTATTTGTTTTGATATTACTCCATGAGTTTATAAACCTCTCAAAACAGAAACCCCTAAGAAATTTTTTTTTTACAGACTCACTAGATCTATCAGTAATCTTGTGACGAGGGGCAGTAGACCTTTCTTCACGTGTTTTATCGACCGACATGTTTAACGTAAAGAATAAGGGTGTAATTTGTGTGACTTATCCTCGGGACATCAACCCCGGAACTTTAGAGGGAATTATGAAGAATATGTGTGAGTTTAAAATCTTAATGACGTAACCTTTGTCCCTTGACTTGGTTAATAGAAAAGATCAGAGTCGACAGATCGTATCAAGTACGTATACTTTATTCCTTCATTAATGACCCTCTTATGTACCATCTTTAATTTGATTTATAAATTCAGTTAGGTTTCACAAATATATTTTAACGTATAAAAAGAAACTTAGTAAACATTAATGAGGGTAATTATAAAGACCAAAGTACAACCCTCCTAAGAACACGAGACATAATAAACAAGGAAAGGTTCCTTCTAAATTGTATAATTTATTAGAAGTTGATAGTACAGGACGACGACGACGACGATTCAGCGAAGTCAGCACAGGCTGAGACACGTTGGGGTATCTGTCGTCGGGTGGTCCGAGGGGGCAGGGACCCTAAGAGGTCCGTTCTTGTGACCTCACCCAACGGTAAGGGAAGAGGTTACGTCCTTTCACTTTTCACTTTCACTTCAGCGAGTCAGTGCAGACTGAGAATCACTGGGGTACCTGACGTCGGAAGGTCCGATAAGGCAGGTACCCTAAAAGGTCCGTTCTCATGACCTCATCCAACGGTAACGGAAGAGGCTTAGTACAGGATGACGAAACTGGGTGATCTCCTTTAAGTAGGTTACTAGATTTCACCCTTTTAACTGTAACTTTTTGTATAGGTAAAGGTTTATAGGTTTATCTGAATTATATTGTATTCCGACGGAAATAAATAAATAAAACATTAATCTTCCAAACCTAGTACAGGATGACGAAACTGGGTTTGGAAGATTAATGTTTTATTTATTTATTTCCGTCGGAATACAATATAATTCAGATAAACCTATAAACCTTTACCTATATCAAAAGTCACAGTTAAAAGGGTGAAATCTAGTGACCTACTGAAAGGAGATCACTTACTATATACTCTTGACTGAAGTACATACTACTGAAACTATCGTAAGGAATCTCTTTATCCACTCTTTTATATTTAGGATAACACAACCAGACAACGATTTTGAACCGGAGACAAGTGACCACGGTTTACCCACCTTATCTCATCAAAAGTAACGAAACGGTCCCTTTTCCCTGATTACCGGAGTTTTGATACAGGACGGGACCCCTCACATCACTCCTCAGAATTTCACAAGTTCCTCGTCCCTTACTAATCGAGTTNTATTTAGGATAACACAACCAGACAACGATTTTGAACCGGAGACAAGTGACCACGGTTTACCCACCTTATCTCATCAAAAGTAACGAAACGGTCCCTTTTCCCTGATTACCGGAGTTTTGATACAGGACGGGACCCCTCACATCACTCCTCAGAATTTCATAAGTTCCTCGTCCCTTACTAATCGAGTTCCTGCAAGAAGACTAACCAACCACCACTCTTTTAACACTCAGTCGTTGGAAGATCAAAGATGACCAGACCCTAGAGACACGAACACCCGACTTATATCATTCGAAGAAAGTGGTCCATCCCCAAAGTCATAGACGTTTTGTCAAGTTTCCTGTACCGAGTCTTTCCAGGAACTAAAACAAATTACCGGTTTCACAATGATAAAACAGAACGAACTAACAAAGAGTAAGACGTAAAGGACTAAAAAGACTAATTCAAATAAGAAACTGATTTCAAAAAGATGTCTTTTTTTCCGTCCGTCTCCTGTATCTATGCCTAGATAAAAACCTTGATCAAAAGGGGTTTATTTGTGTAAAAAAATGTCAGGAAAGTAATTTTTATTTATTTATTTACAATGAATTTTATAATGGTAAGTTTGACCTACGAAATGTTTATCTATAAAGTACTTGGTGGTGGTGGTTGTTTTAGACGTGTAAACCCTCTAAAATACACCGGGAGTCCTTTAGACTTACTGATCAATTTCAAGATATGTCGATTCGGAGGATCCAAAAGACAAACAACCAAACAAAATTCTTTGGAAAGAGGTAAAAGACGTTCTTTAGTGTTGTACTTGTTCTTTCCAGTACGACGTGTCGTCCTTTTACCAACACTGAAACACTAAATTTTTAGTACTTCTTTTTACATACATAACAATTTTTCTTGTACCATGATTGTCAGCGAACTTTCTCGATAGTAGTGATACCTTGACTTGTGAAAATTAACCAGAGGTAGACAACAATCTCCGTCTGAAATAAAAGAACCCGAGGTTTTAGTGACTTCTACCACTGACGTCAGTATTTTAATTTTCTGTGAACGAGGAATCTTATTTTCGATACTGTTTGGATCTGTCGTACAATTTTTTGTTTCTGTAGTGAAACGGTTGCTTCTAAACATATCAGTTTCGATACCAAAAAGGACATCAGTACATACCTACACTCTCAACCTGGTATTTCTTCCGACTCACGACTTCTTGACTACGAAAGATTAACACCACGACCTTTTCTGGGAACTCTCAGGGAAAATGTCGTTCCTATAGTTTAGTCAGTTAGGATTTCCTTTAGTTGGGACTTATAAGTAACTTTCCTAACTACGACTTCGACTTCAAGGTTTATCCGGTCGACTACACTTTTCGGCTGAGTAACCTTTTTTTGGGACTACGACCTTTTCTGACGTCCGTTTTCCTCTTCCCCCGTTGTCTCCTACTCTACCAATCCATCGTAGTGGTTAGGTTACCTGTACTCAAACTCATTTGAGAACCTCTATCACCTCCTGTTCCTTCGGACCGTACGACGTCAGGTACCCCAACGTTTCTCAGTCTGCACTAAATCACTGACTTGTCGTTGTAAACAGGTTGACAAATATACAAGTCTCACGAAATGAATCTAATCATCGAGAAGGGTCTTTGGAACAACCCCTACACCCCCAGAGAGAAAAAGTCAACTATTTACCCACGAGTCAATCTTAGATGAACGGGTCATAGTGTACTGGTGTAGGACTACATTTGACTCCGAAGAGACCGAGACATTGGGTATAGAAAATATGACAACGGATTGTTCTCTTTCTGATACAAACTAAACAAGAAGAACCTCACAGATAATTTTTGTCTAATTTGTGTTTTTAATTTACCTTTTTAAAGGTTCAAAAGGGAATATCAGAGTAGGTTGTAACACTATATCCGTGGACACTCGTTACCTCAAACATCAAATTGGTATACTAGAAATTTTTTTTTTTTAGTTAAAATTGAATTTTAAGTGACTTAGGTTTCAAAGTCTTCACATCACTTAAAAAAAATTGAGAAGTGTGTAAGTATAAATAAATGACGAAACGTTCATCTATCTACAAATAGTATACTTTCTTAAAGTTCTTATAGTCACCATTAACGGATTATGAACTTAAAATTTTAAGTTCGTAAAAAGTAAATACAAAATTCGTCGATAAATAAATTTTATTTAACTTCAACCGTGATTTTGATGGAATCACGACATTTTAACAGAGTCGTTAAAAAGATTTCTCTACAAAAGTACTTCTTTTTCCAATCAAATTTTATGATGTGTTCTCTCACTACTGTACGTATAAAGTACCACATGGATTCTTCGAGTATTTTACTTACACGTCTACCCTTATATGTTTAGCCTTTATTTCGGAAAATTTTGTAACTACAAACCAACCAACTAAAACTCTTACTATAATAATCCCTCATCCATGATTTAAATAAATTAAAGGATGGAACAATTACGGAATTTTATAAATAAAATAAGAGATATTGAATGGGGTTTCTAGTTATAATATCACACTATGTAATATATTTAAATTTTAGAAGAAAGTCTTCTGAAAAATTTTTTAAAATTTCTGAACAAACCCTGAAACAATGAAAAATTTTTGAACAACAAAACACAACCCTATATTCACTAATTGTCATAACACTATCAAAGTCCACTTGTCACTTCTCCGTGCCGGTATATACACGTACGTAGGTAAGAAGAGGGTAGGTCCGACGGCGTATTTTAGCTCGTCTCGAGGCACAATGTATCACGGGACACGACAGGAACAACCAATGGGTAAAATTTATATCGTCACACATGTCGACGAAAAATTTAATTCCTATCCACGAACAATGTCTAGACGAGATCTCTTCCAATGAGACGGGGATCCCAGATACCGTTATGTTAAAGTTTAATATTGACACAACTTTTTAGACAGGAACATCACTGGTTCGATAGGACATCATTGAACAACAAAATCACGTATTTATGGTATTACCAGATTTTCTCAAACACGAATCAGTGAGTTCAGCACACGTTGAGAACACTGTGGTACCTGACATTCGGTGGTCCGAGGAGACAGGTACCCTTAAGAGGTCCGTTTCTATGACCTCACCCAACGGTACGGGAGGAGGTCCCCTGGAAGGGTTGGATCCCTAGTTTTGGCCCAGAGGACGTAACGTCCACCTAAGAAATGGTAGACTTGGTGGTCCCTTCTCAAATGTACAGAAGTTTCTAACGAACTAAAGAAAGAACCCTCATCAACTTCGGTTTTCTTCTACGACTCAGTGACAGTAAATTCAGAAAACTCAACTACAAATTAACTCACGAATGGTTTACCATTGAAGAGGGTGGGACTTTCCGGAATAATGTACCCTTCAAACTTAACGTTCTGACTACTTTTTAACTCTACGCAAATGCCTATTTTCTTCCTGATAGAGGAAAAGACAACGACTCCTCCGGTGATGACATGAAAGTAAAAGTAAGGAAGGACCAAAGGGAAAGAATAACGACGGGAGATATGAGAAATAATAAACGACTTTGTTAATAGAGGAAATAATTAATAAAAGAAACGAAATCAAGTCTGGGGCTGAGGTGGGAGAACACTCTGGAAGACGTTCAGTAAGATAAAAAGGATCAAAGGTGTGATTAGTCACCCAACTCTCATTTTTCGTTTCACTAAAATTCATTTTATAAATAAATGGACCCCTGACTTAAAATCAATTGTGAGTTTGTGTACTATTTATAATAAAAGATTCTATAAGGATTTTTATTTTCTTTTATACATTTTACAACACACAATCAGTGAATCATTACAGACTAAGAAACGTTAAGGTACTTGACATCGGACGGTCTGAAGAGACAGATACCCTAAGAGGTCCGTTCTTATGATCTCGCCCATCGGTAAGGGAAGAAGTCTCCTAGAAAGCTGGGTCCCGAGTTTAGGTCCAGGGGTAACGTCCGTCTAAGAAATGGTAGACTCGGTGGTCCCCTCGAGACAATATAGACATTCCTTTTTGGTGTCATATAAATAGAACATTATTACGAATCACTGACAGATCTTAATCTCTGTTAAGTCTAACATACGGAAGAACCGATTCTACAACCAACGTATATTAAATTCTCTATCGATGTTTACGTCCCCCATCAAAGATTTTAGCCTTTCTATAACTCTGGCATTACCTACGGACTTCCGATAAAAATGATGAAGTTTTACGGTCTTATTCAATTATGTGGAAAAAAGAATTTATCCTTTCGTTTAATTACCAATAACTTACTTGTTGAAAACTTACCAGGTATCCAACTCTACTCTCATCTGTACCAGAATCACAAACTTTTCGGACAAGATGTCTCCGGTAGACGGTAAGATCCCTTCGAGAGGTCAACTGTCCGATCGTTTTACTGAAATTGACAAAATTTTTGTTTGAATCTTAGTATTACGTCACTAAAAAAAGTAATCGAGTAAGTCATGCGGGTTAACGATCTTATAGAATGATATTAAAATTCTATTAACTAAATATTCAACATACGGAAACAAAATCTCACTATTTTATTATCAGATTAGACGTGACATGTTCTATCACTAATCTGGGAAAAAACCCAAATAATCTACTAAATGTGTATATTAGGAGTGTCATTAGGAGTGTCATTACCCTTTCCACACGTAATAATATCGGTAAAATTACTCCTTCGTGAGCTGTAAGTTTAACCAATATCTTTCATTGTATGGATCGATCTTTCATGTTGATTGTGAGAAGTGGAAGGAAGGATCTTTCGTAGGAAGTATAGGTGTTTTATCCTACAGGTAGACCACACAAGTGTATCGTAGTACAAGACAGTAATCTAACTGGAAAAAAAAATTAACTAACAAAAATTCGTCAAAATGTAATTGTATGTTTAATTCGTCTTTCATGTCTCTCAAGGGTAAATGAGGGACGGGGATATTGACGTGTCAAAAGGTGATAATTTCAGTACATGGTCTCACTATGTAAACAATACAACTACTTGGGTGTGACTGTATAGTAGTAGTGGGTCTCAGGTGTCACATGGAAATCCCGAGTGAGAAGTACTGCACATAAGAGACTCAACACTGTTTCCATATCACTGAACATAGGTGGTAACGTGAAAGTACGTCTCATTACAGGGACGGAATTTTTAGGAGACACGAGGCGGATCAGTGGAGAGGGAGGGGCACCGGAGACCGTCAAAGACTGGGAAAGAGACAAAGGCATCAAATGTCATACATCGGAAAAGACTAACCGAAGAAAATGAATCATCACCCGATAAGTCCACCAAGTCACCATTTCTTATAAGGACGGTCACGTCCTCAACGTTGTCTGCATCTAAGTTACAACTCAGTCTTTCTATAGGACTTCATCCTTTACCGTTGGGTGAGGTCATAAGAACAGTTCTCTTAAGGTACCCATTTCCTCGGACCACTCGACATCAGGTACCCCAGTGTTTCTGAGTCTGTCCTGACTAGTTATTACGTGCGTGAATCATTATACACGATCTTCACTTCAGCGAGTCAGCACAGACTGAGAAACACTGGGGTACCTGACATAGGATGGTCCGAGGAGACAAGTACCCTAAAGGTAAGGTTCGTTCTTATGGTCTTATCTAACGGTAATGAAGAGGTCCTCTAGAAGGCCTGGGTTCCTAACTTGGGTCCACAGGACGTAATAACCGTCTGCGAAATGGTAGACTCGGTGGGACCAAACTATTGAGTGAAAAAATCTCGCGATTTATTATAAGGTAACCGACATCTAGGTTATCAAATAATTACGTAAGTAGATAACTTTCTGTAGAACCAACGAAGGTCACTGACAAGATTAACAGACTAATAAGTACTCAAAAAGATATCATGTGATACGTAGAAGTGTCGATCTAGACATAAAATGAACCATAGGGGACAGAACCATCTGACAAGTACCATTTCCAAATTGTCGATACTGAACCTTACGAAGTCCCGTACGGTTGGACACTCCTATATTTTTAATCGTGGTCCGTACTTTCGGGTGCAATCTAGAATAACCCTCACGGACCATACAAAGATACATACGATCTCGTCGGTGAAACACTACGAGACTGGAGGAGGAGTTCTGACCGACGGACATTTCGGTAAACTCACGAGTAGTGACGAAGACAACGAAGACCACCGGTCGTCTCCGACACGACGATAAAACCCACAACATGGACTTACAAAGACTCCGACGTCTTAGGTCTGCATGATCACGGAATGAAACAAAACGAGTCTGATAAATCGAAAGATAAACCATTTTCCTTTTAATTAAAAATTTCTTATCTTTTTTTTACCTTTTTTACACTTAACACCAATCACAAATTAAGGTAGTTTTTAGAGACCACGAAACTATATTCTGATTTCTGCCTACCCCACCTCTCCCTCCACCCTCCGTCTCAGCCCCCTCCTATGGACACATAGGAACCGACTAAGTACAACTACATACCACTTGTGGTAGTGTTATTATATTGTATTAATAGGAGGTTAATTTTATTTATTTAAAATTTTTCTGAGTTAAAGGTAAAAAGACTTAGAAGACACCGACCTCAATCCTTTTCGTGTCATTAACTTTTTACGGTCTTTACTGGAATATCGTCACTATAAATAGATACCCTTTCACAAGGAACAAGACTTTCAGTGAGTCAGTACAGACTGAGAAACGTTGGGGTACCTGATATGTCAGGTACTTTAAGACGTCCGGTCTCATTACCTCACCCATCGGCTAGGGAAGGAGTCCCCTAGAAGGGTTGGGTCTCTAACTTCGGTCCAGAAAGTATAATCTCCGTCTAATAAATGGTCAAGACCCTCCATAGTTTTATTTCTTATATAAGACAAATTATCACAGTTGTCGATAAGATAATCCTTACTCGACTATTAAAAATGTCAAAAAAAAAAAATTAGCAATACTTCTATAACAAGTATTTTCGTAACCTTTTCTCTACGAACCTCAAGGAATCTTACTTCCACCTCTTGTCTCCCCCGTCTCGAAACTCGTTTCAGTTCATAACAGTCCGTAGGTACAAACTTGCCCGTCAGGTTATTAACAGTAAATAAAGGTGTCTTCTTGGAGGGTGATTATTGTACAAAGGCTCCAGGGGACGAGTAAATGATCTGTACAAGAGACATTAGAACTAGAACAATATACGAACTAATATTCTAAAAGAGCACACTAAACCATAAAATCAACCCCGTTGTACCGTCAGGATCAACCTCTTTTCCGTAAAAATAGAAATGGTTGAAAAGAGAATCCACTGTTATGTGTTTTGAGGGGGTTTTGAAGGATAGTACCCAGGGGAAAGACGGTACGTTTATTCGAGTACGTATATGGAAACTAACTCAGACAGAACTTTATACAGTGTTCAAAAGGTGTAAGTAGGTAATGACTGAACCAAACCATCTGACTAAAAATAAATCGGATTAAGTGAGACTACTAACTGTGACACGAAACGATTTCTAACATATAATCAACTACCTGTCACTTAAAAGATGATTATTTGGACCACTCCAGTAGTTCGTACGTAACGAATCAATAAATGTCCAGAACGTAAAGTAAACATTTGGTTTATCTATCGGATGAATGTGGGACGAGGGGGAATAAATACACTTTCGTCCGTTGGGTGACGTCGTGAGAACGGACCTTTTAAAGTACCTGCCTTCTCAGACCACCCGACGTCAGATACATCAACGTCTCAGTTGTGCTGACCCGTTGACTCGTGCGCACGTGTCATGACACAATAGTTTGAAATTATATCTCATTAGTGTTTATAAGGAACTTTCCTTAAGAATAGAGGGATATTAACGTCCTAAATAAAATTCTAAGGCTTTAACATCTTTCCAATAAAATAAATAAGATTTCTGTCACCTTTATTTCGTGCAGAACAACCTATTTTACCATAATTTCTATAAGTATTATTAATGACACAAGACAGTTCTCTTGTTAACAGTGATTTTAACCTTTAAGAGGGGAAAAACTATATTAAAGGAGAGAGAAAAACCCCGGTTTACGGGAGAGACGTAATATTTCTTAATTTTTTTGGGTTTCGTTGTCGGTAAAGTCAGTAGTTTACAGTACGAGTCACACAGATGTACTAGAGTTTATACTTACCACATCAACACTTTTTCGGAAACCAATGTTTCGATAAGACAATACAACAGTAAAAATTTCTCCGACAAAGGGGTTTCGATCCTCACTTTAATATCGTCCACGTCAAAGTCCGGAGATGTTAATAGGGTCTAATGGGAAAGTTATTTCACAACTGTCGGAGCGTTTTTGTCAGAATGATACGACTGTAAACCTTCGTCTGTCCGTAAAGATTTACAAGGTAGAATTGTCGTCACCAAACCCAGAGTCCTTCGGAGAAATATAACAATTATCTTTTGATAACGAAAAGAGTGAAGTATGTATAAGTCGGTCGTGGAAGATCAAGTGGTCTTGAAATATAAGGGGTAATCTGTTGTTTTCACACATCTTTGGGAATTTATTGATGTCGAACTTATGTGATGAAAGATAACCACCTCGTTCGTTTCATCCTTTTTCATACAAAGACACACATTCTTGACAACGAAGATTCTTTTGAACTCATCGTCTTCCTCAGTCTTCAGGGACATTAAGATAAAATATTTGTTTTGTTCTTTCATCAACAAACACTTACGAAGTGATGATGAATTACAGATGTCGTAATCCGTTTCATGAAAATAATTTTACAAAAAATAGTCTTGGGGGAGGTACATGGACATGTGGTGTGTGTGTGTGTGTGTGTGTGTGTGTGTGTGCTGACTCAAGTCAGGACGGAACCTACTTTTTGTTTGTTTGTTTGTTTTTACCATTTTCAAATAACTTCAGAAGTCCCTATCCTAACAAAATATAATATCGTAATTCTTTACAATTGTTAAAGTTATCGTTAGTTATAAATCTACTAAAGACAGTTTATAAATTAGAATACTTTGAGAACGGAGGGTAGAAGTTGTTCTTGACGAATTGAAATACGTCGATATTTCTATTATACTTTTCGTTTATATCTTGATCCAAAGTATTTTCGTTTAGGTGAAGGAAAAAGACATATGACACCATTACTGACACCTTATGAATGGGTACGGTTCGTGGTATGTGTATCTCTGAAAAATTAAGAGTGTCGTGACACACTCCATCCATGAGAAAGAATAGATTAAAGTACCTACTTCGATCGGTATCTCTCCAATTCATTGGACGGGACAGGACGTTCAATCATTTAGTGCCTCGAACCTGAACATAGACTCGTCGAACTGAGGACTCAGGAATGACAACTGGGGGTCCGAGGTAACGAAGAGTAACATAGTATCTAAAACGGATACTCCAGGATCTGGTTGTCGTCATGATAGTGGACCCGTGAACAATCTTTCCAATTTAGATTCCGGGACGGGGTCTGGATATGTTATTTTTTAGTCATGAAATCGTTCCGGTGACCCTCGAAGAATATATGTAAATTCAAACGTTACATGACTAGATTCTGTAAATGATTATCTTTTATTAAGTCTTCTTTTTATACAGATTTTACTAAATTTCATAAATTCATTCACGGCCCCTGGTCGGGGCCACCTAGGTCCCTTAAGCTTCGCCCCTGCCGCAACCGCTCCTTTTGAATAAATAAATAATTATATTCTAATCTAATCCTTCTTTATCACATCATCCTTTTAATTCACCTCTTTCTCCCGACTTATTGAACCTAATGCACCTTCTAGTTATTTTAAGGTCTGTTCCTTGAACGTGGCAGATACCACCCGGTGGCCGCGAGCGAACTNCGGGGCCACCTAGGTCCCTTAAGCTTCGCCCCTGCCGCAACCGCTCCTTTTGAATAAATAAATAATTATATTCTAATCTAATCCTTCTTTATCACATCATCCTTTTAATTCACCTCTTTCTCCCGACTTATTGAACCTAATGCACCTTCTGGTTATTTTAAGGTCTGTTCCTTGAACGTGGCAGATACCACCCGGTGGCCGCGGGCGAACTTATAGATTCCCACGGAGCGGAATCCGAGGAAAGAGTGCCCAGAATTGTCGGTCCCGTTCATTCATCTGAACCGCTCGGAGACGCGGGGTCTACCCTCAAGTCGGACTTTAATTTCATTTCTCCTTTTCCTCCCTCTCCCTCTTTTTGTCTCTCTCTCGCTCTCTCTCTCTCTCTCTCTCTGCCCCCTTTGGTCAGGTCGCTGACAGAGACAGGAGATAACAAGTCTTCCGGAAAATATGAAAACTATTTTGTACCTCTAGTTACCCATTGTGTTTCAATACGTCGTAGTCGTCAGGTCTGAGAATGGTTTTGGTCCGAAAAGAGAGACGTATGGATTAACATATGTGTTCAGAATCCATTAAATGTAGTAGAAGGTCGGTTTTCCCGGTTAATTGTAAAATGTCGGAAAAAAAGACTATTCCCAAACAGTTGGTCTTCTGAATAAACACAACTAGAAGGGTTTCAGACCACGGTAAGAGTCTTTCGTGATTTATTTCAATGTAAGAATGTATCGTTCCTGTGTTCTCCTCACGTCACTATATATTGTTTCTCTTTTCATTAATTGAGTTTTCAGATCACAACGATTGTAGTTTTGATGACATATAGAAAAAGGTATAGGGTAAATGTAACTAATTGTAGGAGGGTCCACGGATTTTCTATTTCTTATACCTCCAGACCGTCGTCAGTAACTCAGTTGTCACTTTTGGGAGATGGTCATATTAAAAATTGAGAAATCTTTTCCGAGACATAGAAATTCTACGAAAATTCGTAACACGGAGAGCGTCAACCCCCCAACATTCGTTAAGTATTCGACATTCTCCAGACCCCCTTGGACAATCCGTTCGATCTCTCAATAGTCTCCCCCAAATTGACTTTGTAGGGAAAGTTTACGTCTTCTGATTTCGGGACTCAACTGAAAAAAGGTCTCTTATAATCTTCTCACCTTTTCGTCCGTCCAAGAATAAAAACCCCCCCACCTACGAGTCCTTTAAGGTCCCCCTTTTGGACTCCAGACTAATCGGAACGGTAGTCTCGAGACGGCGTACTGGAAAAGTACCCACCTTAAGGAGTCCGACCGAGGGCCGTTCATTCGATAAGACAAGTCAGGTACCCCGGTGTTCTCAGCCTGTGCTACATTCGCTGATTTGGTGGTGTAAGACAAACAAATCAACATTCAGATCCGTATTTTAATATACACGAGTAGTGAAAAAGAATCTGATCATCAAGAATTCGCCACCACGGGGCTGGTCGTCGTAGGTAGTCGTGGTGTACCATTAATAATACATTTAGGAACCCCAGATTGGTCATAGACAACTCCCACCTCGGGTCTTTGAATAAAACTTTTGAGAGGTCCACGAAATCACAAAGAGTTCACACTCTTGTCGTGGAATCAAGAAGGTTCTATCACGTACTAAAGTCACTGAAACACCAAATATGACACGACGTCAACAAATCAGTCATTTAGTACAGACTGAGAAAATACTTGGGGACCTGACATCGGACAGTCCGAGGAGACAGGTACCCTAAAGGGTCCGTTCTTATGACCTCACCCAGCGGTAAAGGAGGAGGTCCCCAGACGGATTGGGTCCCTCGTCTGGACCCAGAGGACGTGACCGTTCACCTAAGAAATGGTGACTCAGTGGTCCTTTCGGATGAAACGACATCTGGGAAATTTCCATTTCGAGGAAACAAACCTTTTGTTCTACTCACACATCTTTTTAGATGCTACACCTGAAACCACAGTACCTTTTGTTCGGTGACAGGATTTTTACCCTTATATGAAGAACGTATGCTTATTCCGCCGACTTAATTTTCGGAAAAGGTCACACCGATTAAGAAACCTTTCACAACCGAGACCGTAGACCGGGAAACAGGAGAACAAATGGAGAAAGAGGTAGGGAAAACTGTAAAGTAACATTCACTGACGGTGAAAATGGTGACGAACACTTTCCGGACGAAAACGAGCCAACAGACCACACAAAGAGGAGGCGAGACCGACTCCGACGGGAAACTGTCGGAAGACTGAACCCAGAGGTGTCGTCAGTAAGGGAACCAACGGACGTCCCAGAGGATCAACTCCGGATAAATTCTACTGTACGTACGACAAGTACGTCCTACGACAGGAACCTGAGTAGGAAGAGAGGGATGGACCATTACGGCAAGTAACACAGACCAAATCGCTACTTATCGGAAGAACCTTTACTGGGACCTTACGACAAAGGAGGGATCATGAATCAACGTCGAGACACACACCGAAATGGTAATTGATAAGTCGTAGTCGACGACACCCGAGACCACAAAATTTTAACGTTTGTATCCAACTAGAAGAAAAGGTTTCAATTTTTTTCGTTTTGTGGAATGTGGACAGTCCTTCTTTTTTACCAAAGTTAGTACTCTGTAAAGATCTCATTACCCCTACACAAAAATTTAGAATTTAGGACTTCACTATCAGTAAAACGTCTAATAACCTCGTCGGAGTTACATGGGACAGACTTGTGGTCTCGAACATTATCTAATACCCCCCTGTCAACAGATTGAATGGATGAACTTCATTCGACGGAATAAGATGTACGAATTAAGTCCGTACATGGACCGGTATGTTAAAGTCATAACTTGAAGGAAGGGACTACTTTATTCCTTGTTAAAGGGTTCAGAGCTAGACTGACATATCAAAGTAATCGCAGTTAATCCGACGGAAATTAAATCGAAATTTTTACCAGTGTCGAACACCCTATTTTTTAATGTAACAAAACAAAAGAACGGAGAGTAGAGTGAAAAATAATAACTTTTCTCTTCGTAACATAACTACCTTTTTCCGAATGAACACTGTCCTCTCGTCAATCACATTTCTGGTACTGATTAATTTTATTTACGAGAAGAGTAGAAAATCTTAGGTTCAACGAGTGACCCCAACGATAAAGGAAGAAGGAAGAAATCGGTATTTTAACACTAATCTAATAAATATATATTTCTTGTAAACCTTAGTACAGTTTAGGAGTAGGCTTTATGGAGGAAATAAAGAAGAACCATAAAAAGTAATTACGGGAATGTTTACCTACTGTTGTCCACTTACTATTTGTCATGGACGTTACTCTCCTCCTTTTTGTCACCATAAAAAATCATATTTAAGACTAGAAAGCAAGGGACAATCAGGAAAGGTATGAGTAGAAAGGTGAAGATGGGACTGTCCAAAACAAGGAGAAATGGTAACAAAAGGACTAACCTTTTATTGTTTTACCTCTTTTACGTATTTTTATGACCGGTTCCCTCGACTTTCTCGGTTGTTTCTTTTAACTTTCCCAGTTTAAATATATGATTTCATAGAAGGACCGAAAGATGAATTTACGTTGAACATAGTTTAGTGACACAGATAAAATAATGACTGAATGTTACTTCTAAGGTTTAAACAGTCATCTAAGTAAAACGTCACGATTCGTCTTTGTTCTACGTTCCTTGTTATTTCTGACTCCGGTCAATACAACTAATGGAGGGCCAAGGAGTAAGATGTAAGATCTAAGTAAACACGAGGTCGGTTCTGATGACAGCTGGGATATCACACAGACTACGTCCAAACATAAACTTGTCCGTATTATATTAATACGGTATAAATTTGGGTATTTCGGTTTAACTACTTCTGTAGTACACCAATTCTTTCATATATAATCGATGAAAACAGTCACCGACCCCCTCTAAAGTTAGTCGGTCATATCGAACTCTACAATTGAAACTAAATAGGATCGTCATTACTATATAGACACCAACTTAACAACATCGTAGACCCAATTCCTCAAACTCGACATAACAGAGGTAAAGAACACCAAGTAATGTAGGAACTTCATCCACCATAATCAATGTGACTTCTTATATCTAAACTTTAGGGGTCTTTAGGTATTGACTGTTATAACAGTCCTACGTACCCCATTACAAATCTCTAGAATTCAAATTCTTACTTCACTTACCATGATTAGTTCAGTCTTCCACCTCTTAAACAATTACAAAGTAAGTAAAACCGATCCTAGACGACTTCAGTACCGACCTCAGATGTGTTATACCGTCGTGTCGTTAAATTCGTCCACCTAAAGAATAGAGACTTGACTCATCACTCGCCCATCTCTACGGAACGGACACAAAATCCTCAAATACAGAAACTCGACTTATTTCTCACAGACACATCTTCAACCTCACCTTACTTTCCTTTTTTCTTTATCCTAAAAAAAAAATTATATCAACATTTCACTCCAAAACGACCGAAATAATTATAGTCCTTAAACCACTTCAGAAGGAAAAAACAGGAGAAGGACCAGAGTGGTCTTTGCAAAGGGTGGGATGGCGGGGGCGGGGGGGTGGGGCCCTTTAGAGAGGAAGGGGATCCCGACCTAATCTACGAGGAATATCTACGAAAGAGGTATGGAACACTTGGACGGTCCACTGGGATCGTGAGTCGTGTGGCACAGCTATGACGAAACAAGTAACAAGGGAAAAGGTGACTTGGTAACATTCGAAGGTCTTCTATCTACTACACACATATAACAAACGATGGTCAATCTTAAAGGATTTATAAAAAGACACCTTGTTGATTGAATGGTATAAGTTCGAGTATACTGAAATCATAAATACTGAAATCGCGAAGGGAAAAAAGGGAAAATACAAAGTCACGAAGCATTACTAAGTCGACACAGAACTCTGAGGAATGCAGAGTATTTATCGAAGGTTCTTAATCTAGTTGATCTTACGAATTCTAAGGTCTTTACACAGTCAATAATAACCTGTTAAATAGAAACTTTTTTAGATGAAACATATCTCCAGTACGCCAGGTTTAAATATTAAACCTTTTACATTAAACTAACATATCATGTTCTTATGATATAACTACACTTACCAAAACCAGTAAAACCAATTTTGATTACGAAAACTTCCTTAAACCCCTTTACTTGAGACATCGACAGTAACATATCGACTTATTAATAAATATTTCAGTGAATTAGTGAGATGGAAAAAAACACACACCAAAAAGGATGACTGTGTTACCTAGTAATATTTATCAAAATAAATTCATAGTAAAGTTTTTAATCTTAATAAATACACTTTTGGTCGCTGAAGTGAAAGTGAAAGTTCCGTACATCCCGAGGAAGACCCCGAGATCTCTAGTCTGAGTCACACCGAATTCGTTTTTACATTAAACTAACTAGTAAATGAGTCTTTCCCCCCTTCTCTCACTCCTTACCCTTCCCTACCCTGGGACCCTAAATTAAGGAGCCGAACCACTAAGAGGTTCCTTCTCTGAGGCGACCTAGTCGGAGTTATTGTGTAGGAATCTTTGGAGTCGGTACCAGTCCGACTCAATTCTTCATTGAGACGATGAACATCGACGTGGTCAGAGGTGGAGGAGTCGTTTATATATAGGAAGTCACCACATTCGTTCACTGTGGGAGACGACCCAGGTGGCGATAAACGACTTTCTCAGCCGTGTTGCCACGACTGGTTTCCGTTTAGTAATCCAGATCAAAAGAAAGACTTATAGTGGAAACACAGAAGTGTTAACCACGACAACACACTTATACTACGAACTACATTCTTTTCACCTATATAAACTATACAAATTCGTCTCTTAGGACAAAAGATCTGAAAAAACAAGGAGGTCGTCTTTGGCCACTGGGACAAGATTTTATATCTTCTATGACAAAGAAAGTAGACATTTTGGTCTTGTTTTGAAACAAAGATAAAACATAGGATCGTGTCGGTCGCAGACAGAAAGTCCAGTCAATTTTGAGTAAAAAGATTAACAACAACTTACTAGTCAAAAGTAACGTTGTGACACACAGAAGGTGTCTTCACTTTAGTGTTCTTCCTTTTACCGTAAGAGCATCAAACGGTTTTCATCTGTGAAACCTTTTACATTTTGTCGACTCGAGTGAACTGTAAAGAACTACAACAGATGAAGTAGACGGTCGTCTCCTCTACCGATCTCTCGAGGGAAAGGACTACTAAGAAAAAAGGGGTCTGAAGACGGTTTGTATCTCTTAATGTATATTAAATGATTTCTTCTCTATCAGGTCTTTCGTTGTAAAAATAAAGTTTCGGATGATCACGGATCTTTTATTTACACTTCATCATAATGTCGACCAAGAAAATTGGTGGACCCAGTATATGAAGGAATTACCCCGGTTCTGTCTTCGTAACCAAAAGTATAAATACACTCTTCAACTTTCCTTAGTATTAAGTACCGACAACTCAGATCGGAATTCCACCGTCATTTGATTCCACTACATCTCCATGCGTTATCTCTACCTTTGAAGATTTCGTGTAGAGTCCCTCAAAGAGTCCCTCTATGTCGTCCCCCAATTATCTGTAGATTGGAGTTACGACGAAAAAACGGGGAGCTCTTTATTCTAATTAATTCCCATGTAGTTTATATATGGAAGACCGTATATCTGTGTAAACGTCTTTTTCTTTGTCATACGACATTCTTGACCGATCCTTTTTCCTTTGGGAAGGAAACCCTCTGTTTTAAAATCATTGCAAAGACTCAACTTCAACACATTAAGTTGAACGCTTCTTTTCAATAATCATACTGAAACATTTCTACAAACAAACTTAAAGTCGTTTAAACCTTTGTATGCGAAAGTTGTACAACCACGTCACAAATCCCTACGTCGGGTCAGTTGACTGTTCTCCTGAATGTCTACATTATAGGTAAAGGAATTACTCTAAACTCTGTTTTAGACAACAATACGTGTCTACACGTCACTGTAAATGGTTTGCCTATAAAAACTTAACCCGCGTGACAAGTTTCACACGTTTGGACGTCCTTTACCACAGTGGTATTGTCTTCGACGGTCGTTTTGGTAGAGTCCTTGAACGGTCTTTAACTTCAAATACTAACTTCAGGTTTTACACAGTACAAACCCCGGAGTGAGTACAAGACCCCCGACATACATAACGTCTCGGATAACTTTTATTTAGAGTAACTCCACCTTACCGATGGGATGGAGACCAATGAAAAGATTTCCTAACATCCGGTAGACAACCTAACAAAAATTAAGATCTTAAAAAGGTTCTAAACCTAAGTCGATTTAATATACTCCGGGTAAATATTACCTTAATTCCCGGTACGTCTCTTTACTTCTCATCCCTCTATGAATACGGATTTTCAAGGGCTGTCCTTATACATACTCAACACAACCAGGAAAAGATACATGGTCATTGACCTCTGTGGGACGAGACCCCTGACTTTTCCACTTGTTCTGTGTGAAAAATGGGAGTTTTTCGAGATACAACAACTTTCGGTCGTAGAGTAGAATAGGACAATTGTGTGAGACTCAGAAATAGCATTAAAGGACGAACTGGAAATTCGAAAGGATTTGGACATACGTTAAGTGGTTCACTACAAAGACAAATCATAAGACTCCGTCATTCGGTTGAAGTACTGACGAGATTTAAACAAAAAACAAGAAAATTTTTGAGTCTTAAGCGACAGACATCGGATGTTCGACTACAAACAAAAGACGTACAAATTTTCTACCTTTGTAGTAATTTCCCGTAGGAACGCACTTCTTGCACGATCCGTTGTCAATGGTGCGATTCATAGATAGTACTCAATAAAGTAGCTATGGACTCTTCTTAAAGTACTCCGTAGGTAATAATAGAGTCAAAAGATTTATCTGACTACTTTCGAGTTTAATGAACGGGTTCCGGTGTGTCAGGGACACATCTTCTATGTGTCCGGTCTAATACCTGAGTGTACAGCCTCTTACGACAAAGTACGGAGATCAAAAGATAAAGACTCTAAAAGTTAAACACGTCTTTCCTAACGGACTTTGTTGTAAAGGAAGTAATTGTAGTTGTTTCCTGTAGTGAAAAAAGATCTATAAACTGACAGACCGTATTCTGGACAGTGATTTGGTAGTAGGAACACATGTTACGGGGAATGTCCTCATACAATGAAGTTTCATTGATATTAATACATAAGTAAGTAAGTAAGTAAGTTCAAAAAAGTTCGAAAAACTGGTTGGGTCCCCGAAGGGACCACCGAGTCTCCAATTTCGCAGACGAAGGTAACACCCTCTGGGCCCAAGCTAGGGACCCAACCCTTATAGGGGACTTCTTCCTTTACCGTTAGGTAAGGTCATAAGAAAGGACCTCTTAGGGTACCTACCTCTTCGGATCATCCAATGTCAGGTGCCCCAACGTTTCTCAGCCTGTGCTGACTCGCTGAAGTGGAATGGAATGGTCATCAAGACTGAGATGAGAGACGTAACTAGACAATAGATGATATTTTAGAACGTCAAGTTAATGAGGAAACTCCACTAGGTCAAGTCAAAGGGTGGACTATGTCTTAAGAAAGAGGAGATAAAATAGTCCACCAGATGACCTCGTAAAGGACACTACTCTTTATAGAATCCTGTTCAATCGGTAACGACACAAGAGAAACAGAAATGTAACTCAGACTAGTAGTCGGGGCGGTCAAGATTAATGACCGAATCAAGATAAGAACTGTTCAGTTTTCCTTGACGGAGAATTAAGTGGTCTTCGTAATACCTCATCTAACTAAGTTTAAAACGAACTCTATCTTATTAATTCCGATAATAATGTTCTACCCTATTATTTGTTCACTTACATACTTGTTTCTCCTTTGATTTCTTTCAATTGAAACCCGTCGTTCTTCCAAGAACTCTTGTTCCAGACATAGACATAGAAACATAGTGGTCACGGGTCATGTCAAGAACCGTTCATCATTCCAGAGTCAGTTACAGACTTCCTACAAACAATATTCATAGAGGGTTGAAAACCAAAGACCGACCGAGAATTCCGGTGATATTTGTCGAAATAACTTATATTTGTCGAAATAACTTAAGTGAATTTCCGATTATTTGGGTAGCTTAGAAAATCCTGTCAATGACTCAAAAGGGAAAGAGAATAGGTCTCACTCGTGGGAGTCAAAGAAATAAAAATAAACATCTATCAAAGGGGGACCACTAGATCATTGCATAAACGGGATTTTGCAAGTAACTTGAGACACTCCACAGTGTGACGAGTACCTCCTGGTACATAGCACGACTATGTAGTAAGTCCGGGTACTCATTGATACTACGTTCAGTGCCACTACTCTTGGTGTGTCGTCTGTACTAGTCTTCAAACATCTTTTCGTCTCTTTAAGATCGACCCCACTTGACCTTTCAGAAGTACCTCTTTCACCAGAAATTTGACTGAGAACTTTCTGACGATCTTAACAGTACTAAGCTCTTTTTATTAATCTCGTTTCTGATCTTCCGTCTCTTACCTTCCCATCTAAACCTTTGAACTGTCTTAATAACCCGTCTTATTTTCCAGGCATAGTTCTTAACACTCGTTACTTCGAACTTACCATGAAACACCTATTTTACGTTTTTACTTATCCAAAACCAAACAAATAACCGTCATCCCTCGGTAACTGTTACAACACCCGTCTTCTTGTCCTAATCTTATCATAAAATACTTCTAGTCAGAACGTTCTGACAGAACCTCATCGAATAACGAAATTGTCAGGAAGAAACATCATCAAGTGCTTCACTATTACACTAAAAATAACAAGAAGTAATCTGTCTTGAGTCATGAAAACAGAAGTACTGAAAACAAGAGACCTCCAGAAAACCGAGGAGGAAAGAGAGAACAAGGGAGTAAGCATAGACTCAATGTCTCTTTAGGAGAATAAAGGATTTCCGAATAAGGGGGAAAGAAGGAAGAGAAACAGAATTATACGAACTGTGACACGAAGTATAGTTCCAACAAAGTCTACTGGACTCCAACTAACCAAACGAACAAATAAGTAAAAATATGGGGAGGGAGGTCGGTCGTCGGGGGTGGGGTTGATATTCGAAATATGTCTCGATTCACAGATGTCCAAAGATTTATTAACGTGAAACCAAAGTATCTGCAAATGTTGTCATGTGACCAAAAGATTTGTTCTTGAAGGTCCTCTTTCTGCTCCTGTGGATCCCTTAGTGGACGAAGGTGTCGGTCCAAAACATAGGAGTCTGGGACAATGATTAATCGTGAATCAAAAATCACAAACACCCGAAACCGGTTGTTCTTCCCTCTACACCAATCTCGAGACGTAATTAACTTAAACGAGACCGTGTGAACCGGAGTGTATATAAACAGAGACGACGGGAACTACCGACGACAGTCGACCTGAGTCCTGCCAAGTGTGCCAAAATTAAAGTTTCTACTGAAGTACTGTGGTGACCCTGAGTGACACGTATTTGTTAACCTCGAACATCTCACTTCGTGTCATGAAGAACTCGAAAAAGTGTCTTCCGGTGGATTTCTGTCTTCCATCAAGATCATTAAGACCTCCACTCCCTTCCCCAACACGATCCGTACTGTACCACAACTCTCGGTCGTCTTCATGTCATCTACAGTCAGTGTTCCTCGGCCTGAGTCTACGTTTGATGAAAACTCCTTCCGAGGGAATATAATTTTGGAACCCATTTTATACGTCGGGTAAAGTCAAAATTAAAGTTCTTTAGAAGGGGTGGAGGTAATAACTTCAGTTCAAATACAAAGAGAAACGAGGATACTATAAATCACTACTCCTGACTCGTTGAGTGTGTGTGTGTCCCACTATTTCACCCAGTCTCCTTATCCTACTCCTTTCGTCCATAAGAATCAGGTCAAAGTCTTTATACACTATCACTTTTCTTTCGTCCGAAACCTCAGTCTTCCTTTGACTGAGAATAATATACACACTGGACCCGTTATTGAATCGAAGAGACTCTGCGTCAAAGGTATCACTATCTTTTCCCTGTTCTTATGAAGCATCCTAATTATGTCCCATCTATATTCTGTACTTCAAGAATATAGTACACTATTTACGACTTAATACAATGGTTTTATCACGAGGAATTATAAAAATATAACAAGATTTTAGTAGTAGGTAAACCAGTAAATTCATCGGAATTGAAAACACCCCAAAAAATAAAACAAACAAAAAATATTAAAAAAATAAAAAATCGGAATTGTAAACTTTCACTTATATGAAAAATTTTAATAATGCAATCAATTACAATATCATAAAAGTTTTTCAAATCGTAAACCGGAATGGTCAACGTAACAAGTTCCATATCTTCTTTCACTTTCACTTCAACGAGTCAACACAGACTGAGACGCTGGGGCACCTGACATCGGATGGTCCGAGGAGAAAGGTACCCTAAGAGGTCCGTTCTTACGACCTCACCCAACGGTAAAGGAAGAGGTCCCCTAGAAGGACTGGGTCCCTAGTTTGGGTCCAGAGGACGTGACGTCCGCCTACGAAATTGGAGACTCGGTGGTCCCTTCCTTACAACTCGTCTTAAATCTCCCCTTTTTTCTTTGTAGATAAAGTAAAGAAAACGAAAGTAATTTCCTGTCGAGTGACATGGTGTAGGAAAGTTTATATAGTTTTAGTACTGTTGTGACTATGCACTAAAAAGATAATAATTCAAATATCATTACTAATAGGAATAGAGGTTACAGGTTAAAATATTAGGTGGTAGAAATATCTTATACATAGTAATTTCTCTATTGAAAAGTTCCGTTCTTACAAATCTTATATTGAGGGTATGATTGTTACTCCGTCAGACGTGTCACCTCCATAGTCGTGAAAGGTCTACGTAACATTTGTCGTTTACCGGACAAGACTAATACTTCGTAAACAGAATCTTGTAAGGTCGTCAACCTTAACCGAAATCCGTTTGTATACGGAATTACAACCCTTTGTCGACACCCGAAGTACCTGGGGGAGTTCCAGAGAAGATTCGACTAAGACATCGTGATTCATAGACTCACTAAGTTCGAAGTTCTTTTACCCTCATCCCATCCCACATTTTTATTTCAAAGACCCTAAAGACCTCGTATGTCATTTCATGGAATACCATACTCGACCACGAGAAAATTACAACTTCCACTTTATCTTGAGGCCCTCAACCACTACCTGTCCCTCCGGACCGCACGACACTAAGTACCCCAGTGTTTCTCAGCCTGTGCTGACTCACTGACTTGACTTGACTCGACTTCCTGTAGAAAGAACAAGAAGGTTGGTGTAATTTGGGAGGTTTCTAAGATCGAGTAAGTTTCAAATCTAGTCGTCTTTGTATCTACTCTAGGTGGATAATAGACTCTTACAAGAGACCTCTTGTCATTCTGAACCCCTTCTTGTCTAATGAGACTTTGGGAACAGTCTTTTGAGTTGAACACAAAACAACGGTTCTTTACAGTGAAACTTTTCGAGTTCAACTTTTTGGCCAAGAAAAGACGACCTCTAATAGTGCCAGATGTTATTAAAAAGGTCACTTCATGTCTTTATCTAAAATAAACCTGTTTTACAAATTGTATGTGTGTTAAGTTAAATCTTTATGAACTACTCGTGATGAAACACGATGAAGAAGTCGCTAGTTACGTCTCGTTATCTCCTTTTGTAGTCTTACCCTTTCTGATCTCTAGAGAAGTTCTTTTAATCTCTATGGTTCCCTTGTAAAGTACGTTTCTACCCGAGCTATTTCCTGTCTTTACCATACCTGGATTGTCTTCGTCTTCTATAATTCTTCTCCACTGTTCTTATGTGTCTTCTTGACATGTTTTTTTCTATAAGTGCTGGGTCTACTAGTACTACTACACTAGTGAGTGGAGTTCGGTCTGTAGGACCTTACACTTCAGTTCACCCGGAATCTTTCGTAGTGATGCTTGTTTCGATCACCTCCACTACCTTAAGGTCACCTCGACAAAGTTTAGGACTTTCTACTACGACACTTTCACGATGTGAGTTATACGGTCGTTTAAACCTTTTGAGTCGTCACCGGCGTCCTGACCTTTTCCCGTCAAAAGTAAGGTTAGGGTTTCTTTCCGTCACGGTTTCTTACGAGTTTGATGGCGTGTTAACGTGAGTAGAGTGTACGATCATTTCATTACGAGTTTTAAGAGGTTCGGTCCGAAGTCGTTATGCACTTGGCACTTGAAGGAGTACAAGTTCAACCAAAATCTTTTCCGTCTCCTTGGTCCCTAGTTTAACGGTTGTAGGCGACCTAGTACCTTTTTCGTTCTCTCAAGGTCTTTTCGTAGATAAAGACGAAATAACTGATACGGTTTCGGAAACTGACACACCTAGTGTTATTTGACACCTTTTAAGACCTTCTCTACCCTTATGGTCTGGTGGACTGGACGGAGAATTCTTTAGACATATGTCCAGTCCTTCGTTGTCAATCTTGACCTGTACCTTGCTGTCTGACCAAAGTTTATCCTTTTCCTCATGCAGTTCCGACATATAACAGTGGGACGAATAAATTGAAGATACGTCTCATGTAGTACTCTTTGCGCCCCGACCTTCTTTGTGTTCGACCTTAGTTCTAACGGTCTTCTTTAGAGTTATTGGAGTCTATACGTCTACTGTGGTGGGAATACCGTCTTTCACTTCTCCTTGACATTTCGGACAACTACTTTCACTTTCAGCTCTCACTTTTTCAACTGAATTTAGAGTTGTAAGTCTTTTGGTTCTAGTACCGAAGGTCAGGGTAGTGAAGTACCCTTTATCCCTTTGTCACCTTTGTCACAGTCTGAAATAAAACCCCCTGAGGGTTTAGTGACGTCTACCACTAACGTCGGTACTTTAATTTTCTGCGAATGAGGAACCTTCTTTTCAATACTGGTTGGATCTATCATATAAGTTTTCGTCTCTGTAATGAAACGGCTGATTCCAGGCAGATCAGTTCCGATACCAAAAAGGTCATCAGTACATACCTACACTCTCAACCTGACACTTCTTCCGACTCGCGCCTTCTTAACTACGAAAACTTGACACCACAACCTCATCTGAGAACTCTCAGGGAACCTGACGTTCCTCTAGGTTGGTCAGGTAAGACTTCCTCTA